>PDNA01000187.1:0-62038 GCA_002573605.1 Polytolypa hystricis UAMH7299 | reverse complement strand
TTGCTCTCTCTCTCTCTCTTTCTTTCTCTCTCTCTCTCTCTCTTCTAGCAAAGTTTTGGAGTTATGCATACTGGACTGTTCCCCCGCCACTCAAAACGCTATATCAACCGCAAGGGGGACCGTTCAAACTGCGCGCTCTCATTGCGTGATGATTCTTAGCTCGTTGCTATTGAGGAAGACCTAGTCCATACCAGGGGCGGGATGCAGCGACGGTATGTTTACGCTATCCCACTTCGCAGGCGGTCGTATAAAAAGAGCATATCCAGGTACAAGATATATATATATCTGAGAATATGTATGCTCTGGCACATCCAGACTGGAACTCGATCAATAATGCATATTGAGCCTCGCAGCTTGTCTAACACGCAGCAATGAAAGTTGAAGGCTCGTACAGCTGAACGGAATAATGATAGAAGAAAAGCTTATGAGAGTCGTAGCCTCCAATCCACAGCCGCAAAGAAAAGAAAAAAAAAAAAAGAAGAGTAGTTCCCAACGGTTGGTTCTGTGCTGGGGAAGTAAGACATACAGCAAAATAGTTTCCGCGCAAAAAGAAAAAAAGGAACACCAATATCCCTTTTTGGAAACCCGGGCAGAGGGAGTAAACAGCATATCTTTAGGTAGCTTCGGGCAACTACCGCTTAATTCCCGAAAATCTTTTATACATCCGTGAAAAAGTCCAGGCCATTTTAAGCATAAGGTAAGATGGAAGCTGTTGAGCAGCAGTAGTCCACGGAAGGGGACAGATGAGACCAGCAGACAATCTTACGCCGATAATTCCCATAGTCATCATGCATACAGCAAATGGGACCTTGCGGTGAAATGGAGGCCTGCAAGTATCATACCGGAGCTTTCTCCAAAAGAAAAGTGTGGATATATTAGTATATAAGTCTTCCTAAAAAGCGGCTTAAATTCCAACATTTATGTTCCCCACCATGCAAAACACGAATCCGAGAAAACCCCCGGTTTGTTCAAAAATCTGATAGCTTTGTAGAAGAACCCATTAGTCATAGCATATATCCAAGAGATAAAAATCAAAAACTCCTCGAGGCCCATGACACAAAAAAGAAAAGGCTAAGACTATTCCTCTGAAATTGAAAAAAAATAAAAATTTATTATAATGGAGACAGGGGGAGAGGGGAGAGGGGAGAGAGAAGGGGCAACACGGTCCGTAATCCAAGTTAATTATAAGTGATAATGAGACCGAAAGAAAAAAGGTGTTCATCAGAGCTTTTCTCTCCGTTTATTCATTGAGAGATTCTCCTCTGCGTTTTCGTATACATTTCGTTCAAGGAATCAAGTCTAGGCAGTTCTCCCGGTCCGTATTGGAACGAGAAATTTCCGGAGACGTTGCCACAGCGGAAACCGGCGATATAATCAGATCCCCGCAGTACTTCTCGAGAGCCTGTCTCAGAGCTTGACGACGGATGGGTTTTGGTAAGAAGTGGTCCATCCCTGCGACTATGCAGTCTTTGCTATTGCTATCTTCGGCGAAAGCTGTGAGAGCGACTATGGGTCTGGAGTGGCCGAGTTTACGGATAATGCGAGTGCTCTGTAGGCCGTCGAGATAGGGCATCTGTAGTCGGACATTAGTTAATGTTTCTATGGTATGGTTCAATGCTTTCCAGCGGGGTATACTGCAACTCTCAGCCAAAAGTGAGAAGGGTAGGGGGTAGCTTACCTGGACGTCCATGAAAATGAGGTGAAAGGGTCGCTTCTGTCGAAGGCTCTCGCGGACATTTTCAGCTGCCTCGTTACCGTCGTTTGCTAGAGTAACATCTGCATCAAAAATAACCTTGGTTAGAGCCTTGATCGACAACTGAAGCCCGTATAAAAAAAAAAGGAAAACTAGGCATACCTGAAATTCCTTCCATATTTAGCATACGAACCACAATTTCTTGGTTAACACGATTATCTTCTGCTACCAACACACGAAGTCGTTTGCAATCCCTCAGCGCCTGCGAAGTTACGTGATCTGTAGGGGTTGTTAAAACAGACAGCTGTGGTATGATAGATTGAGGGGCCCCGTCATCTGAAGCCAAATGGGACGAGTCTGAGTCCAACATTTCAGTAACACAGTCTACTTTTGCGCCACTGATGGTTGTCTCGGAGTCCGAGTGGAAAGGATTAGGCAAGCCCGATATGGGTGAAATGCAGGAACCAGTTTGGCCAGAGAGACTGTCTTTCAAGATTGGGCTCAGCGGTATCATGGAGCCGTCAGCGCTATCATCCTGGATTTTGATACACGTTAGGGGAATTCGCAGCTTAAAAACGCTTCCAAAGCCCGGTTTGCTCGTGAGAGATATAGTTCCGCCCATCAAGGATGCAATCTGAGAGCAGATACTCAAGCCTAGGCCAGTGCCACCATACTTCTTATTCAACCCTAGTTCGCCCTGCACAAATGGCTCAAATATTTTCAGCTGCTGGTCTTTCGGTATGCCTGGCCCCGTGTCCACAACTCCAAATTCGAAGAGAAGCACTTTATCTTGGTTTACGCCGCCAGAAGGTCGCCGTTGATGGTGTTCGCCAGATGATATTAGACCACCCTCTCGAGTGGATGAAGCACCCGAGTCCTCATGCTGTTCTTTCCGGGTAGTGTATGATGTCGAGGTCGTTTCTGATGAATTAGATTGGTCGGCTGCAGCAGCTTTCTTCGGATCTGTCATTTTATACCGAGCACTGAGTCCATCAGGGATAATGGACGTAATAGACGATGTTGAATGCCTGAATACGATAGGGTACGGGTTAGAGAGTGGACAGTCCAGGAGCTGCACTTCTGATCTATCATCGCCATCATCGTGAGCTTCTCCATGGCAAGTAATATGAATGGAAACGGATCCTCCATTTGGGGTGAACTTGAGACCATTCCCAACCAAGTTGATCAATACCTGAAGTAGTCGATACTGGTCGCCACGAACTCTCATGTCCTTTACCACCTGTGAGTAAATTTCCTGGTCGCATGGATCAGGGACAGGGGAAGACGAAATTGTACGTAAAGGGTCGTGAGGTCCATGATATGTTGCATGCAGGTAAATTCCGCCCGCTTTTGCCTGGCTGTCAAACATGGAAACCACCTGCGCTCCGATGTCACCAACGAGGAACTCTGTTTCATGTAGCGTGAGCTGGTGCCCGATTTCATTCTTGCTGAACGTGAGCAAATCCGTAAGAAGATTTAGAAGCAGATCTCCGGACGTATAGATGGTTCGCAGACAACACCGAATCCTATTCTGATCTTTCTCCTGCATGCAAAGGGCAGACAATCCGAGAACGTGGTTCAAAGGGGTTTTCAGTTCGTGCGACAAATTCGCAAGGAACAGGGTCTTGCTCTCGTTGGCTGTTTCCGCGGCTCTCTTGCTTATTTCTAGCTGCTTGGTCCGCTCTCTCACTTTATCTTCCAGTTTCTCATACTGCACCTTAAGCTCCTCGGTCATCTCATTGTATGTCTTTGTCAGATCGGTCAATTCATCGTGAATCCAATGTTTTCGATCAGGTACTTTGCTCGGAATCCGAAAAACTCGACTGTTTTGCTCCTCCGGATCAGAGCCGGGCTCAGTATTGCGCTTGAACATCGATCGAAGATTGTGTATATACCTGCCCGCGCCAGATAGACATGAGTTTTCTTTCTCGTTGCCTGTCTGGCATGTAGCGGCATCGCGTTCCAAACCGGACAATGCTCCATTCCGCCCTCCAGGGTCCGTCGGCTGCATAGTTCTCTGTGTTGCGGCCCGAAGCCGCCGTAGCGGCATTACCCAAAAATGCGCGATAGGAAAAGAAAGCGCGAGGACAACAAATATCACCACAAGCATCGTGTACATAAACTTTTTTCGGAACTTCGACACCACGCTCGCTGAATACTTGGGGATTTCAACCAGCATCAGCCAGTCGACGCCTTCATTGGTGATCTTCGAGTAGCCGACTGAGACTTCCTCTCCCAGCTCGTTATGACTCGATAATATGGCCCCTGCCCGGTTCTCACCGACACTAATGTTGAGGAGAGCGTTTTCCACGGCTGGGTAGTCACCAACCAGAAATTTTGCGCCAGTTTTATTGCCATCACGACCAGTGCGACGAAGCCATTGGGGATCATCCTCAGAACCCAGTATAAGACGGAGCTCTTGCCTCTTCCAAAATTCATCATGGTTCCGGCCAATATTGTTCGGGAGCTCATTATTCTGTTCCGCTGCGCCGACTAAAAGCGATCGTGCCCCATCCTCTGTCCCCATGTTACCTGCGAGTATGGTACGGAGATCTACAAGATCAAAAACGGCCATGAGGAATCCAATGGTATTATTACGTGATGTAGTAAATCCACCTGGTCTAGGATCCTTAATAGTAGCAGTTACCGACATCACGGAATGGTTCCTATTAACAATCCAGGGTCCTAGGATATCGAAGGATAGTACTTCCTGATAAAACTCCTTTGACGGTTTCTCGGGCAGCTGCAAAATTTCGGAGGAACTGGCCCCCTGATCCATCGACTTATGGGAGGCAGTCCGCTTAATGAGTAGTTCTGGAATTCTGTCCAGTCCAGATTCGAGACCAAGGGGATACCCGATATTCGTTTCGTTGAATGTCCACAAGGGGTCCGTATCAATCAAAATGTCTTTGGGAAACACTAAAACTTGTACTAGGACCTCATGAGTCTTAGCATTAAAGGAACCTTTGAAGTCCTCTTTGACATCTGCCCAGTTCTCTTCCGTGGCATTCCCGGCAAGATGGCGCGCGACGGCGTTTCTGATCAGAGTACTGTGGGCCCAGTAACTCATTAAAGCTTGCATGTGGTCAAGGGAGGCTGCCACTTGAGATGCCCGCATAGATGCTGAGAGCGAAAGATAGTCGCGCCTGACAATTTCTATATTAGCACAGAATTGATAGGATTGGCGCGTTCAATCAATCCTATATTACGGAGAAATGAACACTAACCGAAGACTCGCACCGAACCCATAGGTATTTGCTGACTATGACACAGGAGAACGATATTTCTGTTAGCGAAACTACTGACAAGTATGAAATGGAAAACGAGAAAGAGCAGCATGCTCACAGTAATCACACCCAGCGATAACATCGACAAAAATGTCACGAAGAACACTAGCAGCATGAGCTGCACTCGAATTCCGATTCGGATTCGCATACTGAACGGCCGAGGGTACTCCCTACTCTAGCTAAGATCCAAGTGATGCTTGGGTTACCAATACAAGGGATACCCATTATGCTTAATAGCCAAAAGAGTCATCAAATTTCACTCTCCGCCGGAAATTTAGATATCACTTTTTGCTTGCGCTGGAGGGGAGGGGTGGAAAAATGCAAACGAAAGTATAGGCGCCGAGGGAGTATCTTGCAGGTCGTCGTCGGCAATATCATATTCCGACAAGGAGTGTGGTACTGTTCTGCAAGAAAGTTAAGCGCTCTCGGGTCTCGGGGAGGGGCTAGACTCGTGAAAGCAAGTCCCTCATGCATATGTACTGCGGATTCCGTGGCCCCCATAAAGCCGTGGAACTGTTGGGAGAAGCAGTAAATTCTGCGCTTCAGCCTTCATGCAGTGCCAAAATTGGAAACAAACAAAGGGCCGATGGTGCCTGACACATGTTACGCAAACACCACTTCCCCCCCGTTGGCGTTGGCTGGCCGGGAGATGCTGGTGGGCGATTCCATTCCCGCGGGGTGTACAGAGTACTCATGCAGAGCATGTCACCATACATTGGGCAATATTGAAACCGTATAAAATATACATACGGAGTACGGAGAACTCCAGGATGCGTGAATTACACAGACATCTTCCAGAATTCCCGATCGCCGTTGGTACCCACTGCGAGATTCAGGGTATCGGCATGGACACAAATCCAAGGTATCAAGGAGAACCTCGTAGACAACAACGAATGAAAATTAAGGGACAACAAGCAAAAAGAATAGTCAATAGGTCGAAAAACCCGTTCAATACGTGGGACAGCATAAAGAAACCGGGGGGCTGTGGATGCGCATTTCCCCCCCGGCAGCAGACAAAACAGGGATGTCTTGCGATCACTCAAGAACGGCTCTCGAAGATCATCTGGCGGATCATCAGTGGACACCTCGAAATTCAAATATCATTGCATCAATAACGCTCAATTAATAGAACTCCTGGATCGACATGCATCTAGATACATCTTCTCAATGCGCCTACCAGAGATATAAATAAAAAAAGGCGCGCATGTGGAACCGTTGGGTTGAGGCTTGGGGAGTAGCTGATGTTTGCCGGTCTTCGGATCATCGCCTATGGCACCAGAGTTCCAGACTCGCTGTTAAGGTGTTCTGTAAGGGGTGTCTCACATATATATGGGCAAAGATTTAAGAACGATGAGCCCGCAGCTACTCCCGTTTATGGCTTGCAGGTGCTGGATGAAAGAGATGAACTTGCAATCTCGGAGCTTGAAAAACCCTGGGATATCACGTGCACACAGAAAATGGCTATACGAAGATTCTGTAGGATTTTAGCATTTGAAAACGCTGAGGGAGGCTGTTTTACCCAGGTACGGTGAGATAGCGGTTATCATTTTGCTTTACACGCAGATGACCATAAATTGGCTGTCAAATACTCACATTACCATTATTTGAGCGTTCCAAATCCTGCAGAATCCCCGTATAGGGGCAGCCATACCGGAATTCAGCAGGCTTGAAACCTTGGAAGACGCTCAAATGATGACGAACAGGATATTTGATAACCAAATGACGGTTGCGTGGACGTAATCTAAAATGGATATGGTTGAATGACTGCAATTCGGCCTCCTTGAGTGTTTCCCAATGCTGCAGAATTCCAGTATAGGGGCCATATTTCGCGCTACAAGTGCAATCAATGACGAAAGAGCGCATACCAACATCATGATGCATCATACGAATTCCTCAACACTACTTTATCAAAGCGTAGAAACTGAATGTAAAACCTAACTACAGTGCCAGAGAGACACAAGAAGTAAGAGGTACGTTGAATATATTTCCGAGTTTCCTCAAGAACTAAAGAGAAAAAAGAAAAAGCAAATCATGTATAGATGGGCAAAAAGCTCCAACAAAATTCACTCACTCCTTATCGTCTTCGAAAAGCAAACAGGTTTTCCCAGCCGAAAATGGGGTATGCATCCAAGAAGCGCCCTTATCAGCACCATACGCCCGAAGAGGAATTCGAAAAAAAGGGGAAAAAGCTCAAGCGAGAAGCCTGATCAAAAGCTTTAAAAGCGGTAAAATAAAACAAAATGGACAAGCCCCGTATCACAAGATGTCCGGAATAAAAGGGGAAAAAAAGGAACGAAAACCCAAATCCCAAGCAGTGGCATACACAGGAGAAAAATAAACGGAGACGCGATGTGTTTAGCCCCGGTAATTCGGGGGAGAAACACACGAGGTATGTGCAAAAGGTACATAAGATCGCTAATTCTGAACCCAAAAACAAGCATGTAATCGAAATTTGGTTGATGTCAATCTACGTGCTGTTGACAGAAAAAAACCAAGGAGGTAACGAAGGATGGCTATCCGGTGCCATGAGCCCGCGTTACACACTGAACTGGCCCAAATTTAGTTAAGCGTTAACGGAAAGGGGCGCATAAAATGCTCACATTATCATGGTTATTTGTATGGACGTGTCCTGAGCTCCTGTACGTCCTGTTATCATGTCCATGCCGAGACGGACTTGCGTCTGATGATTGCATGGAAACCCCATGCTGATTGGCTTCTCCGCTACTTGCTAATCTTGGCTCCTTGCTTTTTTCTAATAGGGAACCCCCGAGCGTGGCGCACTTCAAGATGGTCTGCATCATCTGATTTTGCTTCAGTGGTTTGGCCAGGTACTCGTCCATCTGAGCTTGGATGCACTTTTCTCGGTCACCAAGCATTGCGTGAGCAGTAAGTGCGATGATCGGCGTTCGTGGTAGGCCACTGTCCTTCTCCCATTCCCGAATCTTTGCTGTTGCTTCGAATCCACCCATTACTGGCATTTGGACATCCATGAGAACAACATCATATCTGTGCTTCTGAATGGCTTCGACCGCTGCCAGGCCGTTACTCACAACGGTGACCCCATGGTTACACTTCTCTAGTATTTTAACGGCCACCTTCTGGTTGACATCATTGTCCTCTGCCAAAAGAATATCGAAAGATCGAGTTTGGTCCGTTGTTATGGGTGTTGAGCGGCCTTCGAGCGCAGGAACCATGCCGTTGCCGAGATCGATAGGTTGACAGGGAGTGGTCATGTAGGACGTTATTCCCAGATCGAGAGCAGATTTTAGGCTCACCGAAACGACTGGGCAGAGCAAGACTATTGGGATATACTTAAACTCGTCGAATGTTCGCAAATTCCTAGCAGTCTCAACCGAATCGACGATAATCACGTCATATGCATGGCCCGTTTCTTTGCCTGAAGTATCATGTATCTCTGGCGGAGGGACATCAGTTTCGGTATGTACCACAAGGGGTTCTAGGTCAAGCTGCTTCAGCATATGCGTAATGCTCTCGGCATGAGGTCCGCATTCGCCTTTGTCGATGAAAAGGACGCGATGGTTTTTGTACGGCAAGAGGGATGGGGCAATCACGTTGAGAGATTGGTCGGCCAACTTCACAACACAGGTGAAATGGAAGGTGCTGCCGTGGCCGAATTCAGATGTTACCCAAACGTCACCGCCCATGAGATTAACGAGTCGCTTTGAAATTGACAACCCCAATCCAGTTCCGCCGAATTTCCGCGTGGTAGAGCCATCCGCTTGTTGGAAAGTATCGAAAATTAAATCTAGCTTGTCTTCTTCGATACCAATACCAGTGTCCGAAACCGAAAATTCAAATGCGTACTCATCTGGCTTGCATCGCTCTCGTTCGGATTTGCTAATGGTGAGTTTGACTTCGCCATGCTCAGTAAATTTTATAGCGTTTCCGACGAGATTTAGAATAATTTGACGTAATCGGAAGGGGTCTCCGACGACATAATCTGGAACCGAACTGTCCACTCGGTACGCCAGGCTCAGGCACTTCTCATTGGCCTTGACTGCAAGGGTCTTTAGTGCATTGAATACCGTGCCTCGCATGGTAAACGGAATGCTTTCGATAACCATACGATTGGCTTCGATTTTCGAAATGTCAAGGATATCGTCGATGATTGTCAGCAGACTATTTGCTAAGCTATGGACCACGTTCAACATCTCGCGAGGATATGGTTTCAAGTCGTCCATATCCAGTGTTAGTTGCGTCATGCCTATAATGCCATTCATTGGCGTTCGGATTTCATGGCTCATGTTAGCGAGAAACTCTGACTTGGTTCGATTGGCCAACTCAGCAGCTTCCCTGGCAGCAGTATTACGTTGAATACTGTCACGGAGGTTGGAAACCATCTTGTTGATCTTGCGTTTGAGTTCATCCATCTCACCTGAAGCGTTGACCGTGATTAGTTTAGTGAAGTCTCCATCAGTCGCTGCATCGGTAATCTCTCCAAAAGCTCTGACTTGGGACGTCAAATTCTCCGCCATGGTATTGACATCCTCGGTGATTTCCTTCCACCTGCCAGCTATGCCTTCAACGTTCGCCTGACCGCCCATCTTGCCGTCGACTCCGACATCGCGTGCCACTCGCTTAAGTTCGTGGGCAAAGTTGGCGAGCCGGTCCACCATGTTGTTGATTGTAACTTTGAGCGTTAGTATTTCGCCCTGTGCGTGGACTTCGATCTTCTTGCTAAGATCTCCCTTGGCGATAGCTTGCGTCACGTCGGAAATTCCACGGACCTGGGAGGTCAAATTCTGGGCCATAGTGTTCACATTATCGGTCAAGTCCTTCCATTTCCCTTCCACGTTATCCACCTTAGCTTGACCACCCAAAGTACCGTCAGTACCGACCTCTCTCGCAACCTTGCTGACCTCAAAAGCGAATGTGTTCAGCCTGTCAACCATACTATTGATCGTGTTCTTCAAATCCAAAATCTCTCCTTTCACGTCAGCAGTAACCTTCTTCGTAAGGTCACCTCTAGCGACGGCGGTAGTGACATCAGCAATTTCTCGCACCTGCGTGGTGAGGTTCATGGCCATGAAATTGACATTGTCAGTAAGGTCCTTCCAAGTTCCTTCCACATCATGTACAGTGGCCTGGCCACCAAGGACACCATCGGTACCGACTTCCTTCGCAATCTTGGTCACCTCTTGCGCGAACTGCTTCAGCTGATCAACCATGTTATTGATAATGGTTTTCAGTGCCAATATTTCACCCTTGCAGTTTGCTTGCACCTTCTGGGTAAGATCACCCTTTGCGACAGCGGTGGTAACCGTGGCAATATCACGCACTTGGGTCGTGAGATTTTCAGCCATCGCGTTGACATTGACGGTAAGTTCGTTCCACATTCCTTGGACTCCTTCGATTTGAGCCTGGCCACCGAGTACTCCTTCCGTTCCCACGTCACGAGCAACACGGGTGACTTCAGTTGCGAATGTACGGAGTTGATCCACCATGGTATTGATCGTCTGTTGCAGCTCAAGGATTTCACCTCTGGCACGTCTCTCAATCTTTTGACTAAGGTCACCGTGGGCGACAGCAGTAGTAACTGTCGCAATCTCTCTGACCTGATCCGTAAGATTCTTTGCCATGATGTTTACGTTCTCTGTTAGTTCCTTCCAGATACCGTGGACTCCTGTAATTTGTGCCTGTCCACCCAAAATACCTTCCGTTCCGACTTCGCGAGCCACTCGAGACACTTCGCTTCCGAAAACTTGAAGCTGATCCATCATTGTATTTATTGTGCGTTTGAAGGTGGTAATTTCGGGGTCCATCTCCAGCGGATGGATTTGGACTTTCATCGATAGATCTCCATTAGCGACTTGCGTAATGATTCCACCGATTTCGCGCAGGGCCTTCTGGAAAGCTTCATTTGCCTGCTGATGTTTGCGCAGTTCCCTTTCCAAGACACCAACATCCTCGTGTTCGACCTTCACCAAAGCTCGCCTCGTCTCTTCTTCTTGATGACGTAGCTCATCACGAACCCGACTAATGATATCTTTCTGTAGTTGTATTTCCTCCGCTTGAAGCTGGACTCGATTCTTAAGGTAGGCTATCGACCCCTGGTAATCAACATCATCCTCGTCTGCTTCTTCCTCAGCATCACTTTGCTCAGTATCACTTTCCTCAGTTTCTGGGATGTTTGGAGCACGGTCTGCTCGACGAGAGGGTGGCTATATATATCCGCACAAGTCAGATAAAGTGCGGGAGTGAAAAGTACCTTGTGGCCGATTTTGCGGCGACGGGAAACAGTAAAACACCGCAAGAATGTAGCGGAGACAACACTGATAATTCCACAGCAACGAGAGGTTACGTGCGGGTGTTGAAATGATGGTGGGCGGATACTGACAACGAATGTTTGCATAGCATTAACCCGGCGAGCCAGGGCTGCAAGTTCCTTCTCCAAAGCAGCCTTTCCATCGCTATCCTCGCCCGGCAGGTTTATCGTAGGCACATTAACGCCGTTTGTAGTAGAAGGAGATTTTGATTTCACGGGTAAAGCAGGCAGATTGATGTCCGTAGCCAGGCTCTTGATGATGGCGGCCGCAGCCACAAGAGTTTCGTCACCGCGAGTCATGGCGCCCTGTGTTTGTATTTAATCACCGTAAGTTGCCATCCCATCCACACCTCTTAACAACATACAAGATCACATAAAAACGTAATCAAATATATCAAGGGTTGCTGAGTCGAGCAGGTTGGATGCAGAAGTAGTGTTGGACTAACCGGGTGCGTAGCGTCTTCTTCACGACTAAAAGTGCAGAAACGACATGAGGTAGTCAGCGATGACGGCGGCAGCAGTGGGCTGAGTAATCCTTTTTGAATGTGCAAAAACAGATAAGAACAGCGTAGATAGGACAAGGAGCGCAAAAAGGATGGAAGAGTTGGATAAAGGAGCGTCTGCAGGACAAGAGAGAAACGAGTTCGTCGTTAGTTTACAAATTGAGGCTTACAAAAGGGCGCTGGGGAGTTTGGGGGGGGAAACCCAGCAGAAGTTCCAAGCGTGTGGTGCTCCGAAAAAAGCGGAGAGAACTGGCAGGCGAAAGGGGGGGGAAAGAGAAAACGCTAAGTGCTTGGGGAGGGCTAGCGAAGGCGCTGGCTAGTTAGCGTAGGCAGGAAAAAAAAGATAGCGATCTCAACTCGGCTAACTGCCTCGACCGCCCCAAAACAGCCTGACGAATTGCCTCTCGACGACGCGGCCAGGAAATCCGATTTCCACGCTCCAATAGAAACGCTCTTAGGCATTATTTTTTTGTTCCTCGACTTTTCATGCGAACCTGGGCGAGCATACAAGCTTATGTAGCCACGCAACCAAGCCTTATTTAAGCTAAATCATGGTAAACTTCGAGCCGAGATCTTTATTCTACACTTTATTACTGGATCACGATCGTGTCTACACCATTACTCAACTCGGGGGAAATAAGAAAAGCGATGCAGAGATATTTCCGTGCTCGCTGTTCAGATCCTGACCGCAGAGAACGCGCTCGTAATTCGTATCATATTCTCTCCACAATTTCGCGCCGACACCAGAGCATTGTTATGGATCAGAATCTCATTCTGCATGTCGGCTTTTAGGTATGCTACGCCTTCAGTCAGTCGCTCTCTGTCCACTGTGGATGATACAAAC
The DNA here is from genome assembly GCA_002573605.1 of Polytolypa hystricis UAMH7299. Classification (NCBI taxonomy): domain Eukaryota; kingdom Fungi; phylum Ascomycota; class Eurotiomycetes; order Onygenales; genus Polytolypa; species Polytolypa hystricis. The sequence continues at coordinate 49,425 of PDNA01000187.1, read as the reverse complement.
GCAGTTGGAGACAGTCGAGTGCGGTCTTTAACCAGTTTCACAGAGACTGTCGCAAGTTTTACTTGCACCGGTACGTCGTGCATCAACAGGGTGCTGAGTGCATGCTGGCGAGACTTTGAAATAAGCAAGATTCTTGGGAAAATTCTGTGGTGAAGTAAACCCGCTTTTCCATTTGTGCCATCAGGAGCATCGATCAGTGGCTGTTCTACCCCTGGTGGCCCAGACATGGTATCCGGGGAAGGAAGAGCTGAGTTCTGATCTTGTGACCGGTTTATCTGGTTATTTGCGGAAAATAATACCAACGGTTGTTGGGGGGATTGTGTTCAACGGCTCCCTTTTTGCTGCCGGATTGTTTCCCGCCTGCTATCAGTGTAGCACAGCGTGGTGTCGAGAATGCCACAGGATCATCCATCCAGAGCAAGGAGCTGCCCAAGAATCTGTTTGTAAAAGCCACAGACCGCCCGATCGAAGGCAAACGGTTGTTAAAATTCTGAAACCTAATGCCTATGAAGCAAACAGACTCAAATGCCCAGGGCAGGCGCGCCGTGCCATTCGCCGACGGCGTTCGGAGTGACCTGGAATCCAACGAATGGCAGCAACACGTTCCAGCGCGGAACAGGAAATGATGCCAGCAGCCCTGGCTTGGCACAAGACGAAGGGAAGTCAGGAAATCGAGCAGGCTGATCTGCTCACTCTTGATTCTTGAAGCAATGACGCATCTTGGTAAGTACCTGCCTTTTGACACTTATTAGGGTATGCTTAGAGTTTCGATTACGGATCCAGAAAATACTGGAAACCCTCCGAGGATTGACACTCTAATCGACGTTGAAGACTACCGTGCGGCGTGAATAATAGGTGGCAAGCAGCAGGCATGTGGCGACTGAAACCTAGTGTGCGAGATAAATCCCCTTCCAGCGCCAAACAGCGCCGCAATATGTAGGTCAGAGCTTCAAGTGGTCGCGTCAAGCCACAGGGATTATTTGTTACCCACTTTCGATGTTCGCAGAGGGGATGGGGCCAATGGTATGTACGGAGTACCCGTTTCCAAGCTCACTATGTAATAGCATGACGAGGTGTCAGTAATATCAGCATCATGAAACGAGCAGCACGATGCCTGATGACGAAACCAAGGCGCCGCAGCTTCGAGAGCAGTCAATAAGTGCCCAAGCCACTAAAACCAGGCTCTCAAAATCCGGCGGGACTCGTACAGCGTCGTTACTCTGGTCGGACTTGCCTGGGCGGGGCGCGACGATTCCGTGGACAATAAAATGCAACCCCCGGCGCTTCCGTCTGGTTATGGAATACTCCCACAGCGATGGTTATACTCTGTAGATGGCAGTTGAATTACTCGAGTCAGTCACAATTGAAGTCCTTCTCTTCGCCATAAAATTCAGATAAGCCGTTTAGCTGTTCGCGGTTTGGCTGTTTGCTACACGTGATGCAGTGAGGGGCAGGAAATCCATGCGGGACTTGGCCCCATGATTGGACCAGCGCACTATTGGAGCTGTCAGATCTGCCCGTCGTCAAAGAAATGGTCACCAGCGACATTCCCTGCTCTCTGCTGTCAGGAGGAGACTGTTTTCCACGACTCGGTAACGATGAGTTGCCTATTGCCTATCATGTGCCTATTATTCTTGCTTCGCATTTTCTTCGCCGTTCATACAGATTACTTTCTGATGGACAGTTTGTGATAATCATGGCTTCGGGGAAGATGGAGGTCGAGTTAACCTGAGGCCAAGAGAAGCTTGTTCGCAGCCAAAGATGCGCCATGTCACCTTCATAATAGCGGTACAGAGTATTGTCTAGCAGACAGCATAAACCTGATGCCAGAATTATCTTTCTTTGTTCTCTGTAGCAATGGATCCTCTATGTTTCGGAGTCTGCGGCTGTTCTAGCTCTCGTTTTACTAGGTGTATGATAGCTACCACTAGATAGAGTATCAGTTCAATCCTTTAGCAACCGATATCCAAGATTCTCCATGGAATGAACCCACCGTTGCTAGAAAATCCGCTTGTTCGCAGCAAATATGGTGCCCTTTACGAAATTCCTTATGGGCATTCCGTACTAGGTGTCATGCCCGTGAAATTCGTGCATTCACCTATGCATCCAAGGTTCACCAGAGTGGCTCGAGCCCACCTCACCCCATGCATGCAGCAGAAACTCCACGCCTTTGCATATGTCGGAAATTTCATCGAGCAAGGTGAGTAGACAACTGTTCTTCGCTGACTACTGTTTAATGTCAGTTTCAAAACGTAGAGTGGAGACTATCAGGGCTGGGATGACCAGCTGTTTTAGAGAGTAAGTCGGGGGAAGCTTGGAACGATGAGAGCGCCCCTTTTCTTTTTCTTTTTTGGGGGTCAACCCAGTTTGCTCCAGCAATACCAGCATCAGAGCGCATAGGGCCTACATTGTTTTGTAGATGAGGAAACGTAGTATTAGCTTTCAAGAAACGATTATCCTGGCATGCAGCGCAGGTGGGACAAAAATATATATTCAATCATGCCTATCTAGACAGAATTTGAAGTTGATGAAACTTTTTTTTCTTCTAGATGCCCAGTATCGATTTAGACTCACTCATACCATCATAAAACAAGAGTCTAGAATGGTACCATTGCTACATCGCATAGGACTGAGACCAATTATTAATATGTTGTCGCCCAACTGGCAGCAAGAGGTTGTTTCCCGCCTGCCCAGCCGCGGGGCTAGAATTATCACGTGATAAAATGTGCTTTTGGAGCCTGTCGCATGCTGTAGAAATAAAAGAGTCATCGAGCTTAGAAAAGGCGGGCAAACAGTCAAGGTCAGATCGCATATCGTCATACTCCTCCAATCGCGCTGCCATTATACGCATCTTGAATCTCCCTCTCGTGTCACCTACTATTCCTCGCGACAATGGCTGCGGATCTAACTTCAGAAGTCCTAGAACGCCTGTCCTCCACGGAGGAACCCCTCCACTCCGATGATGCATTCCCCTCCATACCTCCGACTGTGCTCAAAAGCGCGCTCGACCGTCTTGGTTCCAGGGACATGTTAAAATACGAAACCATTGATACAGAAGAAGCCGTTCTATCCAAAGAAGCTGAAGGAATTGCAGCCAATGGCAGCCATGAAGTTAAGGTCTTCGAGGCCGTTCGAGCTGCCTTGGATGGGTTGAAAATATCCGATTTGCCTGGTGTCGTTGGAAAAGACACCGCGAAGGTGGGCGCTGGGAATGCTTTTAAGAAGGGATGGATCAAGAAGGACAAAGACACCTTGCGGGCAGCCACGGACTCGATCCAAGATGAAGCGCGGGAGCAGCTGGAGATAATACAAACGACCAAGACACATCCCAACCCGAAGGTTATAGCGGACCTGAAGAAGAGAAAGCTTATCACGCTTCAAAAGCGCATACGTTTTATAATAGCAAAGGGTCCGAAATTCGCGAGGGAATTTGTGAAGGAAGAGACAGATTTAACCGCTGAGATGCTGGCCAGCGGGGCATGGAAGACGACACCGCTGAAGCCATATAACTTCAAAGCCAAGGGTGCGATAACGCATAGCGGTGCATTACATCCCCTGAATAAAGTGCGTCAAGAGTTCAGGAATATTTTCTTTGAGATGGGATTCGAAGAAATGCCAACCAACCGATACGTTGAAACTGGATTCTGGAACTTCGACGCCCTGTTCGTCCCCCAACAACATCCCGCGCGTGACCTTCAGGATACCTTCTATATTTCCGACCCTGCTTTTGCGGATAAACCACGGGAAGATCCTGCGGGAGATCCTCACCTGGCAAAATTATCGCAACCCATGTATTCTTCCAAGGATACCCCCAACAAACCCGTAGGCTATGAAGAATATTGGAATAATGTTCGCGACGTCCATCAGTCTGGCAAGTATGGATCTATCGGCTACCGCTACCCCTGGAGCCCCGATGAATCTCTCCGCCTCGTCCTCCGCACCCACACCACCTCCGTCTCAGCATATATGCTCCATAAGCTGGCCGCAAACCCGCGTCCTGCACGCTACTTCAGCATAGATCGCGTTTTCCGAAACGAATCCGTCGATGCCACCCATCTTGCAGAGTTTCACCAAATCGAAGGCGTGATTGCAGATTTCGGTCTTGCGCTTGGAGGCCTCATTGGTTTCATGGAGGTCTTCTTTGCGAAGATGGGTATCCATGGTCTCAGATTCAAGCCAGCTTACAACCCGTACACGGAGCCGAGTATGGAGATTTTCGGATACCATGCTGGTCTGGGCATGTGGGTTGAGATTGGAAACAGCGGCATGTTCAGGCCTGAGATGTTGGAAACTATGGGTTTGCCCAAGGGAATGCAGGTTTATGGTTGGGGATTGAGTCTTGAGCGGCCAACTATGATCAAGTGAGTTTCATCTTGCTTCTTCCCTCCCCCCTCTCTAGGGCTACGTTGCCTTCGTTGTCTCGTGATATGTCTTATACGTTTTCTGTCATATGCTAACCAGCCGCTTGCTACAGGTACGGCGTCAGCAACATCCGTGAGCTTGTCGGCCACAAGGTCGATCTCAATTTCATCGAATCGAATCCCGCTGTCCGTCTCGAAAAGAATTAGCGCTTTTGATTTATTTATTTTGCGAAAGACAAAACTCTAGCGAATACAAAAGAAAACGGATATACATATATGTCGTCCATTCAATACCATGATTTCTTTTTTATGCACAACAAGAGGAGCTCGCATAAAGATGCTTGCTTTATGGGGAGGAGTAAATAATGACGATTAGAATTAAAAGAATTCATGAAAAATTTAAAAAGACACCTTTTCTGATATTCCTTCCTCTCTACGCGCAGTTGTTTCAAAACCCATTGGGCATGAATTGTTGACACCACTTCAATCCTATTGTATACATACTAGAGCTTGAAGTGAAACCTATAGCGCACCTCCTGAACCTACGAAAAGGGAGTAGCTTACGGGAAGGAGGGGAAAAAAATGGCACTGCATAATCCGTAGCGTTTGATATATATCACTGATCATTAAGTCAAAGAAGCCCCAAAAACGGTTATATAAAAATTAAAATTAAAAATAAAGCTTGTCCCGCCCGTATCTGTGCTCCGATGTGGAATCTTGATGCATCACAGCTCTTCAGAAGGCGGGGGTTCACAAAAATGATTGTCATCAATATCCCGGCTGGAATGGTTACGAATGTTTTCTAACCCCCTCACTCATGGGAGAGAGATAAAAGGCCAATACATACGCTGTAGAAAGCGAGTATATGGCGAGTGAGGAAGCCTTGATCTGCCGGTTGTGTGTGCGTGTGGAATAGTATGGGGACTGAGACGAGTCTCGAGAACCGGGCTGGGGATGTGGAAAATATTGACGGGGGAATTTTGAAGATATGAGAATGATTTTTGGAAGATGGGAGTAAGGTGAAAAAGAGCAAGTGGAACGAATTTTGCTTCTGATTCTGTCGTAAAATAGTAGATATCTGTGATGGTTTTTAGCCGTTCACAAGAAATTTGAACCCAGTGTGTTTTTGAAAGAGCCATGTTCGAGACCACAGCAAATACTCAAGGCCGTTGCAAAAAAGTCTATCGCGGGATCGATTTTTGTAAGTCTTTTTTATAACATTCGCCTTTGCTTCCTCTCGTTTTTCATGTAGTTTCATAGGTATCGCATAACAATCCTAGGTAAAAAAAAAAGACAAGACTCCATTGAACCCGTATTCCCTCATTTCACGACACGACTTCTGATAGACTATTAGCAGACTGGACATAATAAAAATCTCTGACTATTCCCAAAACCAGGGAATAGCGGAAGTCGACAGAGGCAGCAGATTCTCACCATCAGATCGGTCCTTCATTCCGCACCCTCCCCCTTCAGCGAAAATAACTCAATCCCTCTATCGGTGGGCGGTCCACACGTTCTTGAGGTATCCATCCCGCTGAGCCAAGCGGTTCAAGCTGTCATCGCTCTCGCCTCGGGCACGAACGAATCCGCAAAGAGCATAGACCTGGTTCTCGCCGGTGTACCGTCCGTTCTCATCGACGTTGGCAACGCTGATTTGCACAGATGCGTGGTCCTTGGCCTTAATGATGCGGTTGGTGGCGCTGCATTTGCGAGGCACGTAGCTGTTTTTCAAGAAGGAAAAAAATTAGCAGCGTTCTCAAATTGACGAGATCACGAAATATTGAGAATTGGTCATTGTGTGTGTGGGGATAAAAAATGGGCGGTTATGAGGAAATTTGGAAATTTGCGATTTGTTTCTATCTCATCGCAAAAGGACGCTTCTTGGAGCGGGGAAAGGGAATGGTACAGAGTGAACGTACAGATCGACGATTTCTCCCTTGTCGTTTTCCATTTTGACGGTGTTTGATGTCTGTGCGGGTAGACGTATGGAAAGGGAACTTGAAGCTTGACTTGATCGTGGTGGTCGTGATGCTTTCAACTTTCGATGTCAAAAGTAGCGTCAAAGTTGAAGATTGTGCGTCATGTGACTTTCAAACCGAGGACGGGCTAGAGGTGGGCTTACGGGGCTTGGTGCGTGGCAATAGTCCATCCTCCCCCTTCCACCACCATGCAACTGATATGCAGCTTGTGGGCCCGTCTATACCTAACGTATCTGTAATGGCACATCTTTTTACTTAGGCATTGATTAGGTCGCTATGTCTATTTCTATATGGTATTTAGTATATGGATATATAAGGCATTTATAAAGCGCTCTTTGCACCCTCCGGCTTCATCTCCACGTCCCTTCTCCATCGAATCTCCACGTTCCTCGGGCCCTCCTTGCTGAAGGCCACAAGGACCACTCTATCCGGCTCTCCTCGTTTATCTGACCCCTGAAGCTCCGGACCAACATAGTCCAAGGAAAGTATCACTCGTCCGTCAGAGACCTTCCCGACGATCAATGGCGATATATATTTGTCCGTCCATGCCGGACTACCCGAGTGGACAAACTTGAGCAGTTCCTCCCGTCTCTTAGCCATCTCTTGATGAGGCACAGATCCCTCCTTTGCCCCCGAATTTTCCAGGAATTGAGCCACGAAACTAAGCAGAAGAACCTGAGGAGGAAACATTATGACATCCCCCGTCCTTGCAAGCCGAACCCACTCCGTCGCGGGTAAGAACCTGGCTTCTGTGATTTCTATCCCGCCATCCGTCGTCGGAACCTGGACCTCGCTCTCTTCATTGGAAGCAATGTCTTTGACGACTTTATGGCCTGGTTCGTTTGGCAGTGGGAGGAAGTAAAGGTACATCTGCGTCGTGAAGCGTATCTTATTCTTCGCAGGCGTTATCCAGTGGGAGAACGGTATTAAGGAGTCTAGCTGGCGCGCAGGCGCTGGTTAATGAGTAGGCCTTTCCTAGATTGTGACTTTGAGGGGTATGATCTTATCTGACCAGTGTCTGGCTCTGCGGCCGCATCTTGCTTCTTCAGCCACGAGTTGAAAGTAGTTTCCCTCATATGGATGGCTTTCCTGCCCCGCTCCCTCTCGGCCGCATTTACTTGGACCATCTTGCCCGTGATTGTATTTTTCGCTAGTAGAATACCGCTCTCTTCGAATAGTTCGCGGATCGCTGCCTTTCTATAATGTATGCCTTCATCATGACTCTTCGGGTGTCCCGCTGGAGGGAAGTCACCGTCCTGTTTGGAAATGTTTCCGCCAGGGAAGACATGTGCGGACGGGAATGCGGATGATGTTTTGACTCGGTGGAGTAGTAGAACTTCGTGCTGAGGAGATATAACGATTACACTGGTAGGGAACGAAGTTAGCGCAATCCTACATCGCGACACAGTAATGTGGCTTTAACTAGACAAGGCTCTCGATGCTAGACGTACCTTGCACTGGGTCGAGGTATAGAACGATCGAGCTTTGCGCCCACTTTAGCTGTCGGAGCCATGTTGCGATACTGGGGTATTTGGAGAACCGGCAAAGGTGTGACTTGTTGGTGTAAATACGTTCGCCCTTTGGGAGCTCGGCCAAAGCCGTCGACAACGCTGCGCTGGAGGAACGTAGAACCAGGAAAGACAATGCACGTAGTAGAAGAGGGATTCTGAGACCAGCTTGTGCAGTATGAGGGAGAAACACGTTTAACGAAGCATCGACTATGGCTCTCCAAGGCGCAGCGCATGGTCAGCATTTAAACGATGCCCTGGAGGTTTGGCTGGCGGCGCCCGGATGAGATGCTGGCTCATCGAACCCCCATGTTTGGTTGATAACGCGGGGGAGGTTAACCGTGCGATCCCCGTTCGCTGCCGAGGTTCCTGGGGGATCAACCAAGATGGTTAGAAACGGCTGGATGGAGTCGAAGCCCAACGCTTCGGTTTAGCTTCTGGAGATGCCGAGGGGTTGTGACCTTGGCGTCCAGCTCGACTGATGCAAGGGAGAGCTACAGGGATGGGTATGCTCTTTTGATGGCCAACCAACAACTGCTTGCATACATATGTGGCCAGGACGATAGGATTGCATATGCCAGAGAAAATTTATGTTTCACGCAGACTGTAGAGCACACACGCTGAGGATAGAATCCCCCAGACGCTAAAAATACCAGCAAGACTACCACGATTTAATGGCCACCAATATAGTAGCAGCTGATTATGAAAGATTTCGTTTAACTAGCTGAATTACTGTGTATCATGAAATTGGAAGATAGAACATCCCCTTAAGGAACAAAACCAGGAAAAAAACATCAAGTGTAAATAAAGGGAAATCTGATAGAGATTTTCAACGGCCGAAATCACAAACTCCTCCTACCAAAGTCACAAGCTTTTATCGATCAATCGTACCCGAATACTGTCCTCGAAAATCCACCGGTAGCCTGCCCGCACAACTCCTGAATGTCATCACACAACGTCTCAAATTTACATAAAGAAAAAAAAAGCCGTCAAACAAAGATATATTGAAAAATGGTCAGAACCCATTACGAATAAAGCCTCTTGTCGAAGCTGTGGAGACCGTGCACGTTGCCCTCAGCCTGAGCACTAACGCTGCGCACCTCGAATCTCACGGTGCCATCACGGACACCTTCATGGAGTTTGGTCAAACTCGTCACTCCGATGTCCTGCAGGGAGTGCTGAACGCCGGCCATAAGGTATGGAATGAATTTAGTAACGGATCCACGATCCAAGACGGAACCGGAAACGCCCTGGGCGACGAGGACGCGGTCCTTCTCGGAGAAGTAGCGGGCAGTGCCTGCGTTGCTTGCCTTGTTGTCCTTGCCGCCAACACCGGCCTTCTTATCTTCCATTGCATCAATGCTTCCCATACCTCTGTAAGCCTTGACAAGTTGGCCTTCATTGCTGACAAAGTAGCTGCCGGGCGATTCCGCAGTTCCGGCAAGAAGGCCACCCATCATGACAGTAGACGCTCCCATGGCGAGGCCCTTCACGATGTGACCCACATTCTGGACGCCACCATCCGCAATGCAAGGCACACCAAAGCGGGCGGCAAATTGGGATACGCTGTACACAGAAGCAGCTTGGGGTCTTCCAACCGCCATAACTTCCTGTGTGATACAAGCGCTGCCGCTACCCATGCCAATACGCAGGCCATCAACACCTGCGGCAATGAGAGCAGCAGCCTGTTCTCTGGTAACGACATTACCGCCAATAACATCAATTTGGGGGTATGTCTCCTTGACATATTTGATCATCTCAATCTGATAAATGCTGTTTCCTTGGCTGCTATCCAGGATAACAATATCAAGACCAGCATCGACCAACTTTTGCAATCTAATCTTATCATCGGGGCGAGTACCAACGGCCGCGGCGCAAATAAGCTGCTTCGAGTGAGGCAGTTTCGAGGAAAGAGGGTAGTGAAGGTTCTTCATAAGATCGGAACGGGAGAGAAGGGACACGAGTTCGCCATTCTCATCAACGATGGGCAGTTTGCCCTTTTTAGACTGTCGAAGAACCTCGTTTGCTTCAGCCAATGTGGTTCCCGAAGGCGCCGTAACAAGGTCAGTCGACATGACGGCGGTGACGGCGTCATCGGCCTTTGGATGGAATTGGATGTCTCTGCTGGTTACGATACCAACCAGCTTAGACCGGAGAGTGCCGTTTTCTATAAATAGTTTGAGTCAGCTATTGAAGAACAAAAACATCTCAAAATGCTAAAACAAAATTGTATGCGTCTCAGACAAAATCTGTGTCTCTCCATCGGAGCTTTCGCTGCTGCAGCTGAACGAAAGTTATAGAAAGTAAGGTTGGAAACATCATTGCAACGCGAGGGTGAAAAAAAAAAAAAAAGAAATGATCTCCAAATAGGAAAACGTACCTGTGACTGGAAATCCACCAAAACCCCATTTGGCTTTCAGCTCTTTGGCATCAGCCACCGTCGACGTTGGGGAAAGCACAACGGGGTCGGAAATGAATCCGTTTTCGTATCTCTTCACCTTCCTGACCATCTCTGCCTGGTCGTCTGCAGAGCAATTGTGATGGATGACACCCAGACCACCAAGAAGGGCCATGTGGATGGCCATTGAATGCTCCGTCACGGTATCCATGGGCGAGGAAAGCAGGGGCGCTTTGATGGAGATGCGCTTCGTGACGGGAGTCTCGAGGTCAACCTCCGAGGCAGCAAAGCCTGTCAAGCCAAGCAGGTGTTAAAAATTAGGATCACTATGGGAGGAGCATGGGCAGCCATTTCCTACCGATGTAACCAGGGAGAACCAAGAAATCATTGTAGGTCAGAGCTCCACGCTTGTCCGAGTCAATCAATTGCTTGATGTCCAAGCCATCAGAAGAAGTGTAATCACGCTTCAGGACCTCAAAAGCTGTGGTGTAGTCAGCGATTTCCGCCTTCGAGGCGTCCATCGCGTCTCCATTGGAAAGAGGCATGGTTGCAAAGAGAAGAAAAGAGAATTAGAAAAAATAGAATGCGAATGTAAATGAGACTATTTACACGGATACCGACAACAGATACGAGTATAGGCAAACGTTCTGTTGACGGGGAGAAATCGTCTTTCCCAAGAGAAGGAAAGGAAAAGAAAAGAAAGAAGAAAAAGTCGTAGCTGCAGAAATCTTTTTGAGGTGTTGCTGCTTGTGGGGTGCTGGATTGCCGCTAACCTATCTGAGAATAGTGTGTGCCAAGTTTCCACCGGCACCAGGTTTGCTGACAAACATTATCCTCAGCGCCGACAAATCAATCGTTAATCGTTGACAACAGGCGTGTTTGATGTTAGTATGGGCGTTGAGACAGTTTGCCCTGCTGCAAGTATCGTGTGGTGAAATTTCAACTATATACGTTGCCTGTTTGCCTTATGGAAAGGGATTAATGTTCAAACAGGCATATCGGGCAAGAACTGGAGACAAACGTTTCAATATGCCGACTCACCCAACAGGCATACCCTCTCAATTAGAAGCATGGCAATGAGCGGGTGGATGGAAAGAAGCACACACGGGAAGGGTAGGTTGAGTTCCACTATGAGCCAATTGCATTGTGAGGACCCTACGGCAGCTCGATGGTTTTAAACTCGATATCTCGGGTCGTGGAGGTTAGTTAGACTAGACACTGCACTGACGAACATTTACAGAGCCCCAAGGGTAAGTTTTGTCAATTTGATTAGCAGACACTAATAAAGCCACGAAGATATCGACTTTATTAGTATGAATCTAGTCCTAATAGAGACTAGATCCTTGCTATATTAACTTACTTCTAGTAAATACTCTATATCTTGATAAATTTAAAAGTAATTTATAAGAAATATAATAGAAATTAATATTTAAAAAAAGAGTATTAATAATTTATTATATATCTAAACTATTCCAGCTTTTAAATCAGAAAAATATTGAAAAGCTGTAAAGATTTAGAATATAATATTTTTAGACTTATTCTAGCAGCAAGACCTCAGAAATAGGGTGGCTTCTCACTAGTGAGAACCTTATTAGTTTATTCTAGCCAAGTGACGAAACTTACCCTTCACATGAAGTACATAGATAAGGCACAAAATCGCTTGAACCTGAGTTCCCGGTTGATTTGAACGGTGTAATTTGCCGATCACGACCCAGCGGATAGTTCACCGAAAGACACCTCCTGACTTGTTCAGAATGCTTGTTTGTCCGTCGTGGTAGGTTTTCTTGTCCTCCCCCTGCCCCTCGGGTCTTGCTTCAGGAGCCGGAAATTTTGTCTGTACAAACTGCGGCCTCAGTCAAGACATTCCTTCTACGTCTTGTTCATAAATCCAGTTAGTAAATATTCATTGCACGTGTGTCGACAGTGCGAACGCGGGGCACCTTGAAAAAGATTTAAACTAGCCAGCCTTCCATTCGTCGAAACCCGCACTTTTTGATGCGGGTAATCAGATAGGATGTTTCCTTGGGGATAATATCAGGGCGGGCATTTGCTACCGTTTAGCGCTAAACATGAGAGATCGACGCTCTGGCGGAAGATCCGATACGAAACACGCCAGTTTTGTGGGGGAGCTTAATTAAACATCTTCAACATTATCCCTGCCGCTCCTCAATTTAACCGTGTCCAGGGAGGATAGTTCGAGAAGTTTCATTTGGGGCTCATATTAACCCCAGTTGTTTATGCGAATGGCACTTCAGCCATGAAAAGGGTCCTGGATCGGATGCCTTTCGTTTCCGAAATGCCTAAACATGTTTCATGCCTTCTCTGCTCACGCGTTCTAGAATCCAGCGCTTCTTACCCGTAATTTGAATATAGCCTCGGGCGAATGGGGCTCTCTATGCCATGAGATGAGCTGAAGGAACCCTGATGACTTTAAATACCCTAATGTTTCCGCGGGTCTTGGTCGTTTGGTAGGTCCAGTTCTCATTTAACTTGCAAGACTACCTTTCACTTCAACCCTACCCAGCGGCCTTTGCGCAGCACCTTGTCAATATGCGCGCATCAGTCATAACTTCCTTGTTTGCGGCACTGGCTTCGGCCGCCAGCATCCCTCGCGAGTTACAGCCACGTCAAGGTGGCGTGATCACACAATGCACCCAACCAGGCGTTGTCGCGCTTACATTCGATGATGGCCCCTACCAATATGAACCCTCTCTCCTCCAGAAGCTGGAGGCAGCGGGTGCCAAGGCTACCTTCTTCGTCACCGGCACGCTTTACAACTGCATATACAGCCAGCAGGCGACGCTGCAAGCGGCGTATAATGCTGGGCATCAGATTGCCGGCCACACGTGGACCCATGCAAACCTCGCGAACCTCCAAGCGAGCGGTATTCAGGACGAAATGAAGAGGCTTGAGGATGCGCTCGCCAACATCTTGGGAATCAAGCCAAACTACATGCGACCTCCCAACGGAGCCACCGGTGGCAGCGTCATTCCAACCGTCTCAGGGATGGGCTATAAGATCGTCACCTGGGATGTTGACTCCGGCGACTGGAGCAATATTCCTGCCTCTCAGAGCCAGCAGACAATCAGCCAGGCCGGAACCGGTGGCAACGGACATATTATCCTCATGCACGAAACCATCCAGTCTACCGTGAACGAACTTGTGCCCTGGGTGTTGAACTGGGCTCAATCCAACAACCTGAGGATGGTGACCGTTGCCGAGTGTCTTGGAGACGCCAATGGTGCACACTCTCCCGCTTCCCCTGCGGGTGGCTCGCAGTTTTGCTAAGCGCGGCCCATGTCTTCCGCTGACTCCCAGTTGAGTGGTCGTGCAAGTTCTTGGACCAGAAAAACGGATGTTCCTACCTTCCATTGTATCTCTTGATCCCTTTTTGTACGTACTGTGCTTGCTGGATGTATCATGCGGGGACTGTAGTCAATGTGCTTGCGGAAGATGGATCTATCCAATAGCTTCTAGAACCGGGTCCTGCTTAGCGACAATGTGATGTACATACATAGTTCAATGACTCTCATGCCTAACTCAGAAGAGCTCCCCTGAATCTCCAAACTTTAATGTAAATAGCAGGTTCAACAGTGAAAATGTGATTATAAAATCATCCAAAGCCTAGACTTCCAATTTTATGGCTTTAATTTCTTGTAATCAAGTACGCTATCCATCCCAGAAGCTGTTGGATACGGCCGCTAGGAACATGCGGAGAAAAACGCTGCCCAGGTGTTGAGCCAATAGTCACGAACTTGTTGGAGACCAGAGCCCTAAGACAATTGCTCGCTTGAGGTAAAGACAGTGTGGTAAGTGCAGAGGGGTATTTTGAGACTGCTCCTGCTGCAACGTGGGGAATAGCATGTAATGGCATGACGATGCTGATGGATAGCGACGGTACGTTTTCGGGAGGTTGGGAACTTGATTTACGCGATGGAGTTATGGGTCGCGCAAGTTGGAAGTTGGCACGCGCTTGCTGGTCTTGTCAGCTCATCACGTGATAAAAGATCGACGATCATGAGGGTGAATATGGCGCCTTGCCGTTCTGGGAACTTTGTTTTGGTCCCCACCATTTTGGGAATCAACAAGGGCAGTCGCTTCCGGGCTGCGTGGAATGCTCCCGCTTTCCCCAAGCATCCTCGTCACCGACTGCATTGATCGCGGCAAGACGAAGTTGCCAACGTTCAGTAATATATTCTGCAAGGAGGTTGTCTTTTTTTTTGCTCCCATCTTCTCGTGCTCGCATTACTGTCGCAATTCCTTACCTGTTGCGCGGTCAACCCTTGTCCAACCGCACCACGAACTAGCCGCCACTTCGTCGTTACGACGTCCCGGCCAGCTTGCATTTTTTGTTGCATTTTTGTTACATATGTTATCTGGCATGAGCCGGCATGCACCCAGCTGAGGGGATAGAACTTCTCTTCCCGTTGCGCGTTTCTTTCATCTCTGACCTTGCGCCGTTATGATGCCAAATCTACCCAATGTCAGACGAAGCCAAACGGACATATCCTCGGCGCCTCCAAGTCCGCTCCGTCATGGCTCGACCGCCTCCACCAATTCTTCTAATTACTCCAGCTATTCGAACTCCTTTGTCCCAAGTCGAACAAGCACTTTATCCTCAAATTCCTCCAGCAACTCGTCGTCGGACTCATTTGGGCGAAAAGGGACAGGAACAATCCGAATGAGGGATCACAACTCAGGGGGGAGCTCTGGGCCAAGTGCTAGTGAAACGTATGGGAATATCCGCCGTTCATTGCGACCTCTTCCACAGGTCCCCAACTCGTCTCCTCCGCCAACGAAGACCGGCGCAAGTCGCCCAACCCGCCATTCTCGAAGCCAGACTATTGATGACTCAAGCTACCAGCGAACATATGTGGAGGATTTGAAATCTTCCTATGTGAAGTCCTATGATAATGCGGGCATGGCAAAGAAGGAGGAGAATGAAGGTCCCAGCCGCGAGGGGTCGCCCTTTTCCTATAGATCACACTCTCGCACTCACTCCATTTCGCACCCGCCGACCTTAACTACAACACTTACTGCGCCAGAACTAGAAATCTTTCAAAAATCATCGACTGGTCACCTTCGAGCTCTCTCAAAATTTGCCCAGTCCGAGAGTGAAGAATTCGCCCTTGCCGCAGCAGTTCCGTCTGTGGTTGGTCTTCATGGAAGACGCCGGCTTAAACGTGCTGATTCAATTCGTGCGTCGACAGGTCGGCCAGGTCTCAAACAGGGCAGCTTGTCAGCCTGGTCCTCGAACAATTGGATGGATAAACAACGGCAGTTCATACAGGCGTACGAATACTTGTGCCACATTGGCGAGGCCAAGGAATGGATCGAGGATGTTATCCATAAGCCAATCCCACCCATCGTCCAGCTTGAGGAAGCTCTTCGCGATGGCGTCACGCTTGCAGAAGTAGTGCAGGTGTTGTATCCACATCGCACATTTCGAATTTTCCGGAGTCCAAAGCTACAGTATCGCCATTCTGACAACATTGCCCTTTTTTCCCAGTTTCTCGATGAAGTTGAGATGCCGGATGTGTTTAGGTTTGAACTGATTGATCTTTACGAAAAGAAGAACATCCCGAAGGTTATACACTGTATACACGCCTTGTCATGGTTGCTGTTCAAGAAGGGTATCGTGGATTTCCGAATCGGTAATCTGGTTGGCCAGCTGGAGTTTGAGCATCATGAACTCGAGAAGATGCAAAGAGGCCTAGATAAGTCTGGAGTCCAGATGCCAAGTTTCTCTGGGATGGGCGCGAGCTTTGGTGCCGAGCCTGAACCGGAGCCGGAACCAGAGCCCGTCGAAACAGAAGAGGAGCGAATCAACCGCGAGCTTCTCGAGAATGAAAATGCGATTTGTGATCTTCAGGCTCAGGTGAGAGGGGCGTTGTTGCGAATAAAACTAGGCGAGATGATGCAAGCGCTATGGGATAACGAAGGCATGCTCGTTGATATACAATCAAAAATTCGTGGAGAATGGGCGCGCCAAATTTTCAATTATCGTCTCGATATGCAACATTTCGCTACGAACCTACAGGCATCAGCACGCGGGTTTTTGGTGCGGGAGAGGACTCGAAATAGTGAAGAGCTGTGGGCAGCAACGGAGTCAGACGTCTTAGCTTTGCAGAGCATTATCCGCGCCAAACGTTCTCGATCTGAAATTCAGCTGCTGCAGATGAGGGCACGAAACGAAGAATCGGGCATCAAGGCATTCCAAGCAGCAATCAGGGGTGCTTTGGCAAGGACAAAGGCGCATGATCAGGTCCAAGAAACGAGGGATGCCGAAGCTGAAGTCCAAAGTCTTCAGTCGGTCATCCGTGGCATGATACAGCGACACACCTTGAACCAGCAATTTTTACAACTCCAGGCACAAAGCCACGTGGTTGCGGCTTTCCAATCCGCTATACGAGGCTATGCAGCGAGACAAACGCATAACTCTCAAAAGTCATCGCTGGCGGAAGCGAACGATCAATGGTTAATTCTTCAGTCTTATGTCCGAGCTGCGGCGGTCCGGAAGAGTACGCAGCTCCTCAAGGAGAACTTACAAAATCAGAGCGCCTCAATCACCCAATTGCAAAGTGCTATCCGTGGATCAGCTGTCCGCACTACTCTCGAATCCATCAATAGCGAACTGGCGAGTCACGAGCCCGCTGTCCTTCACTTGCAGTCATCCGCCAGAGCGTTCCTTCTCCGGAGACGGCAAGCTTCCGACATGGCGGCTTTGTATGAGGAAGCCTCTCAAATAGAGAACCTTCAGGCACTATCAAGGGCGGCACTGCTTCGAATAAGAGTGGGAGATCTACTCTCTGACCTTGAGTCCAACGTTGAAGAGGTAGTCCAGCTCCAGGCGCTTTCACGCGCGATGCTTGTTAGGGTTGATATTGGACAGCTATTAGCCGACCTCGAAGATGAAGACGATATCATCATGGAGCTTCAAGCCATGATGAGAGGTAGCATGGTCCGCGCCGCATTTGCCGAAAAGCTCCAATTTTATCGGGAGAACATGGAGAAGGTCATCAAAGTCCAGAGTTTTGTTCGAGCGAAAATCCAAGGAGAAGCCTATAGGAGCCTGACAAGTGGTAAGAATCCTCCCGTTGGAACTATTAAGGGTTTCGTTCACCTCCTCAACGACAGCGACTTTGATTTCGATGAAGAGATTGAATTTGAGCGAACACGGAAAACGGTCGTACAACATGTCCGACAGAACGAGCTGGCAGACCAGTACATTACACAGTTGGACATCAAAATTGCGCTTCTTGTTAAGAACAAGATCACCCTTGATGAAGTGGTCAAGCACCAGAAGCATTTTGGTGGCCATGTTGGCACGCTCCTTCCCAATACCGACATACATTCTAAGGATCCCTTCGATCTAAAGGCGCTCAATAAAACTTCGCGAAGAAAATTAGAACAATACCAGGAGTTGTTTTTCCTTCTCCAGACACAACCGCAATATCTGGCCAGGTTGTTCAGGCGAGTACGGGAGCAGGTGACCTCTGAAAAAGAATGTGAACGCATCAAACATCTTATGATGGGGCTGTTCGGCTACTCTCAAAAGAGGCGCGAAGAATATTATCTAGTCAAACTGATCGTGAGAGCTGCAAAGGAAGAGATCGAAGTTTCGGCTTCCGTCCAAGATTATATTCGATGCAACGCATTCTGGACCAAGTTGTTTGGAGCATACATCAAGTCTCCCAAAGATCGAAAGTTTATGCGCGATGTGCTAGGTCAGCTCGTCAAGGAGAATATTATGGAGAACGCAGACCTCGATCTCGAGAGTGATCCTATGCAAATATACCGCTCAGCTATTAGCAATGAGGAGCTTCGGACTGGTCAACGCAGCAGAAGACGCCCTGATGTCCCTAGGGAAGAGGCAATCAGGGACCCTGAAACAAGAGAGACGTTTATCCAGCATTTGCAGGATCTCCGTGATATCGCAGACCAGTTTTTCGTCTCGCTCGAGGAACACCTAAACCGCATGCCTTTTGGCGTTAGATTCATTGCTCAACAGGTTTACGAAGGCCTCTTATCCAAATACGAAGACCAGGATCGTGGATATATCCTGCAAGTAGCTGGCCATTGGATCTGGAAGAATTACTTCCAGCCTGCATTGTTTGAACCCGAGAAGAATGGGGTCGTGGACCGCGGTCTCACCCAGGAGCAGAAGCGCAATCTAGGCGAAATAGGAAAAGTGATAACACAAGTTGCCTCTGGACGATTGTTCGGGAACGAAAATGTGTACCTCCAACCCCTGAATAGTTATATCGCTGAATCGATCCAGCGCCTTGGAACCATATGGGGAAACGGTAAGTAGCAACCCCTGCCAACGCAGATCGTGGAGCTTGGACCTTGCTGACACATGAACAGTAATAACTGTCCAAGACGCAGAGTCGCATTTCGATATCGACGAGTTCAACGACCTCTATGCGAAAACCAAACCTACCCTTTATATCAAGATGTCCGATATCTTCTCGGTCCATCAACTAGTCGCCGCCGAGATATCCCATATATGCCTTGGCCATGATGACACACTGAAAGAGGTAATTCGTGATTTGGGTAACGTGAAGTCCAACGAGAATGAACTCATGAGCGTCAGTTCTTCAGAGATCAGCCTCACATTAACGCCCAAACTTCACAATGTTGACGGTAAGTTTTGCCACCACCTAGCCACACTTCAATGATGGTAGCTTATACATCATTTAGACCCGGAGGCGGAAGTAAAGAGTCTCTTTATGGAAACAAAGCGCTGCATCCTATACATAATCCGAGTGCAATCGGGAGCAAACCTGCTTGATATCATGGTTAGACCGCTAACCGAGGAAGACGAAGAGCGTTGGAGAACGCTTGTTAGAGACGAGTTGTCGTCTAGTAGCCGCAAACGCGGTGCTTACTCTGATTCCAATACACTGATCGACATAGGAGCCATGAGTTACTACGAATTGAAGACAACTGCGCTCGAGAACATCCTGGAGCTTGAGCGACGCGGCAAAATATCGCGGCATAATCAATACCAAGATCTATTGAATGCCATTGCCATCGATATTAGAACAAAGCACCGTCGGAGAATTCAACGGCAGCGGGAACTCGAGGGTGTTCGTTTGACCCTAGGACGCCTGAACGACCAAGCGGTATACCTCGAGCAGCAGCTGAAGACGTACAATGACTATATCGAGCAAGCGATGATAACCCTTCAGAATAAGAAAGGAAAGAAACGGTTCTTGATGCCCTTCACGAAACAATGGGACCATGAGCGGGAGCTGCAACGGTCGGGCCGTGTTTTCAAATTTGGGTCTTACAAATACTCCGCCAGAAACTTGGCTGACAAGGGCGTATTGGTACACTGGAAAGGGTATAACGAGCGCCAGTGGGATCGCGTTGACCTCACCATATCCAGCAATGAGGTTGGCGTCTTCACAATTGACGGAAGCAGCGGTAACATGATGGTCCCAGGAGCCAACGCACAGATCCCCCTAGACGACCTTTTGCAGGCTCAATTCAATAACACGCAGTTCATGGACTTTTTCGAAAACCATCTGCGGGTGAACGTTAATTTATTTCTGCATTTGATAATGAGAAAATTCTATAATGAGTAACGGAGGGTTTATTTTTGACGGGAATGTTACGGAGGCGGGAGAGGATGGTTATGTTAGGATGTTTTTTTTTAACTACATCTTTTAGCGTTTGTTTGGTTTATTTCTACTTGATTCCCCCCTTTTTGATCTTTTTTTTTTTTCCAGATTATCCACTTTGTCGGAGGTATAAGTTGGGTGTCATCCTGTTTTCATTTCTCCTGAATTGCACCAAAACTGGGATGGAGGGAAGCGGGAGTTAAGAGAAGATGACTGTCTGTTGTTTCATGTCCATTTTATTTTTTTGCTTGCTTCCTGTGTTCTCTGATATTAGGACTGTCTGGCTTGCTCTCAAAGTCTGTCACCTTTTCTCCTCAATACCCCCCCTCCTTATTTTCGGGCGCCTAAAGTGGCTGTTGCTGGGGGAGGTCATAGTTCTGTTCTATCGCTACGCTACCTTTCTATGTTTTCTATCTACCTTTTTTCGTCCTTGTGGTTTCCCTCGTGTCTCTTTATCAACATAACTTTACCTACATATGTATTACCTACCTTAGCTTTTTTAGTAATTTTCTGTCGGCGAGAGTTATGATAGAAGGAGCCGATTGGTCTGTATTAGCATCGATGCCCTTTTACTTTTTAAGTTCGGAATCCCCTGAAATATAAGTGAAGCTTTCACATTGCCTTCCAGGGCTGACAGCTGCTGATGTATTAAAAAGAACTGCACTAGGACAGATCGAGTTAGTGTATTGATAAATTACGATACTGGCGTGTACTGTAATACGGTCAGGACAACTAAGGAAACAGAGTGTTATGGACTGTTCACTCACTGCCCGACGAGACTCCGCTCTGCTTCCACCGACTCCGCCTCAGTTTCCTGCGATCCTGCAAGCTTAATCACTAGGAGCTCTTGTAATAAGATTTATTGTCCGCTATCTAGACCTACTTTCGTCTACTCCAGCGCCGCTGCAGCGGGTATCCTATATTTCGATTCGCCCCTTTCTGACATCGATCGCCCAACGCCGAAGTTGGCCCCGAGTCCCGATCGTTGAATTTCCCCATCTCTCTTTGTTCAACCGTTCACTCAGCTCACAATGGATTTCAACTCGTTGAAAGATCAAGTCAGCAATTTATCGCTGTATGATCTCAAAGCGGGCGTGCGGAAGGTTCAAAATGGTTTGTCTGTCCCTGTTTTGGCTTGTCTTATCGTCCATCACCACCACCACCCCGACCATCAGGGCGTTGCGCGGGCATGATTTCTTTAATGTAGCATGGCCACTACAAACAGTGGGACACCTCTAAACTAATGGATCGAGTTGTTAATAGCAATGATGAATTATACGGAGATGGAATCCAAGGTCTGTGAAGACACCGCCAATCTTATACCACCCGCCACACCCGCCGCCGTACTATGAGGAATCCCTCGACTAACGCCAGGCTTTTTTTACCTTCGATACAGGTCCGAGAGGCTACAAATAATGAACCTTGGGGCGCATCTTCCACTTTGATGCAGGAGATTGCAAATGGAACGCATAGCTAGTCAGTCCCAGTCCTCCCGTTCTGTTCGAGTTGGGGGATATCCATGGACCCTGGTCTAACTACTAAGGACTTGTGTTATAGCCAATTACTTAATGAAATTATGCCGATGATTTACAAACGATTTACAGAAAAGACGGCGGAGGAATGGCGACAGATATACAAGGTAGGTTCGGACACGGGGTCCGTTTTCCACCGTGGTTTCCGCTGACATGTTGGTCATGCACATAGGCTCTGCAACTCTTGGAGTTTCTTGTCAAAAATGGCTCCGAAAGGGTCGTTGATGATGCGCGATCCCATATCTCTATTCTTCGAATGTTGCGCCAATTCCATTATATCGACCAAAACGGGAAGGATCAAGGTCTGAACGTCCGGAACCGTGCACAGGAGCTTGCTAAGCTACTCGGCGACGTCGATGCTATTCGCACGGAGAGGAAAAAGGCCAAGACAAACCGAACTAAGTTTGGTGGTATTGAAGGAGGCATGTCACTTGGCGGAGTATCTAGTGGTTCGAGGTTCAGCGGGTTTGGCAATGACTCTTATGGAGGCTACAACGGAGGTGTCTATGGAGACGGTGGTGGGTTTGGGGGCGCTACAGCCGACTTTCAGGACGCAGGGAGACGGAACGATCGCTTCGAGGAATACGATGAAAATGAGGACGAGGGAGGTTATTCATCAAGGCGGGCAAACCCGAGCCCTCCAACTGCCAAGCGAGAGGCCGCCAAGCCTGCGCCTCCTAAAGCTCCTGAACAGGACTTGTTCGAGTTTGGCGATGACGAACCTGCTCCAGCCCCAGCTCCCGCTACAACCTCGAACGCAGCAGGAAAACAACCAGCTGGCAATGGGCTCGATATACTTGTAGCTCCAAACACGGCGGACGATGACGAATTCGATGACTTCCAATCCGCGCCGTCCGCTCCTCAAACAACTGCTCCGCAGTCCCAATTCTCATCTATCCAGCCTCCAAACGTGACTTCGACAACATCAGCATCTACACAGTTTGCTGCACCACAGCCTGTGTCGGGGACGCAAGGAACAAACCTGAACGGGCTAGTTGGCCTTACATCCATGACCCCAACGCCCTCTGCAAGCAGCAATGCTTCTCTATCCGCCGCTCAAACACCTGGCTTCGGCAGCATGTCCCAGCCCGCAAAGCCAACAGCCTACCAAGCCTCCCAGCCAAATTATTTCGCTTCAGTCCAAGCTCCCCAACCCCAGCAATCGCAACCAAATAGGCCAGCAGTGTCCCAATCCACATCTTCATTCGGAGCCAGCAAACCCGCTGCTACCACTGGCAAAGCTGGTGGTGATGCATTTGGTAATCTCTGGTCCAGCGCCAGTGCTAATGCGGGCATTCAGACCACATCAGCCACACAGCACAAGGGACCGAACCTGTCCAGCATGGCCAAGGAGAAAGCTAGCGCCGGTATATGGGGAGCTCCTGCTACATCGACATCGACCCCTGCAAAGTCGCAGCAGCAGTCTAGCGGAAATGGCCTGGATGACCTTCTAGGCTGAACTCGCCTGTGCGGAATGAGCTTTTTTGTCTTTGTTGTTTGTGCGCTGAACTTTTCACTCTTGTGTAGGTGTTTACCAAATCCTATAGCTTGCAGTTGTCTCTAGTGCTATTTCGAATCGAGTGGGGGAGGAGAGAATGATAAGGAAATCATCCCTTCCTATATTTCTAGAGTGATCCTAAAAAGATTGTCACTGAATGAAGCGATCAATGTCTTTTTTTTCCCCTTCTCTGGTTGTGGTTTGTTTTTTGAGCCTCTCTTGATTTGGCCCCTCACCTAGCTCTTTTTCTCCTACTTTTTCTCCATGCCTTTGTCCTGCTTTATTTTTCTGGGTTGTTAGCAGTGTTTGTGTTATTCTCCTGTAGCTCCAAAACAAGCAAAATGGGTTTTTATTTTTTTATTTTTTAGATATGAATATGCAGGATCTTCCGCCCTTTCCTGCCGTCCGTCTCCTCTTTCCGTTGTATTTTATGGCTTTTATTATTATTATTCTTATTATTCTTATACTTCAACATATATATATGTGCACTTGATATATAGGGGGTGGGGAATTGTCAGACGTATTTAGGAACTTCCCCTTTTTTCTATCCCTGTGTGGCTTATGAATCCCGCGCTTGATGTACAGTACTTACTACTAGGCAAGGGAGGTATATATGGCTATGCTAACAACAGTATGTGTGTGTGCCCCTACTCTGTCCGCATGGTTGCGTAGCCAGTAACGCGTTTAAAAATGGTAATAAGATAGAGGAGTCAATTCCCATAGCTAAGATACCTAGGGTGGGGAGTTAGCTATGAGACGAGAGCAGAAATCAAAAGCCGATGAGAGAGGTCATTTTAACAAGAAAGGAAAAAAAAAAACCCCCCCAAACATGGAGATATCAAAAAGCATGCATTACAAAAAATGGAAACAAAAAGCAATGAACAACCAAGGCTTAAATAAAATATAGAAAAAAGAAAAGCCCAACCGAACAAACCCACCCCGACCAGTTTTCGCGCCAGATAAAATAAAATAAAACCACAAAGCTAATATGGATCCGAGTTAGGAGAGAGAGAGAGAGAGAGAGAGAGAAAGTGAGACCAGGGAAAATAAAACAAAGAGCTTGGTGACTTCGAGTTTGAGGATATAGAGAGAGAAAAAAGGATTCCGAATAGTTAATTTGAATTCCACTCATTATTCTTTTTTTCCCTGGTTTTGAGCTCAAGCCAGCCTGGCACCTTCCCACCCTGCCGCCGCCTACCACCCCGCAAAAGAACAATAACAAAGCCCTGCAAATCCCCCAACCCCAGGACGTACTACTCAGACAAAGGAAGCTCAGACTTCGATAATTCAGGGAAAAAAAGGTATTGAAAAGAGAAAAACCGTAGCACAAAGAAACATGCAAAGAAAAAAGAGAAAAGTGAAAAGAAAAAAGAAGGAAAAAAAAGAAAAAGATACCCGCTATGCTGTCATATCCATGGGATCCCCCCTAAATTATCCCGAACCAGAATGCGTCTTGAGCCTGGAAATACTATTCGATCGTCCAGACGACACATTCCCGTTCCCGCTAAGATGCCCGTAGTGCTCAATTTGCGGGGGTGTGGATTTTCGATGTTGATGGCCCGCCAGAGGGTATGGGTCTAGGTCACTCCTACTAGTTGAAAATGTAGAAACGACAGGAGGGTGCTTCTCGCGTTCCTTGTGTTTATCGCGCTCGTTAGGTTTTTCTTTGCTGCTTGGACGCGAGCTGGTATCTTGGTCGTCGGCATTCGTAGCGCCATTGCTGACGGGCTCAGGTTGGGAGTCGGATGGGGGGAAGTGCGAATGGTCCTCTTGAGTCGGGGTGTCTGCTGAATCTTGGCCGCTTGTGTCCCCATCCAGCGATGTGGTGAGAAGCGCGCCATTGAGGCTAGTCAATCCGCCTTCAATATCACGAACTAGCCGCACAAATTCCTCGGGGACGAGCCCACTCTCCCCAGTCTTTGGATCCTCAGCCACTAACCAGCCTTGGCCATGCCGATAAGATACGAGTATAACCTGACCTTCCTTTAGAGGGAGCTCATTTTCATGCTCTCTTGTGAAGTCGAAGAGTGCAACCGCTTTGCCATGCATCTCCTCATCCGGGGAAACGATAGTAAACTGATAGTCGCGAGAATAACGGGAAGTATCATGGTAAACGCCATCATCTGAAATTTCGTCATCCGACTCCAGCTCCATGTCCGCATCAATGGGCGCTTTATCGTAAGCTGGATTCCCCTGCCCGTCGTCCTCAAAAGATGTTGATCGTAGGTAAGAGTATCTGCCTTCAGAGGCAGGGTATGTGACGTATTCCCCTCCTGGGCCATCATCAACCGCATCATCGTCCTTCACGTAATATGTTTCGCTACCATCTCTATTTATGCTAACAAATGTCCCCCTATCACTATCAACACCGTGGGACGGGCCCGGGCTTCTACCCCTCCGTGAATCCGAGCGATAAGCAGCTGAATAACTGGATTTATGTTTTCGATGTCGAGACGTTGTTACAACTGGACTGTGCAGGTCTTCATCTTCGCTGTAGGGCGGACCGTCTCCAAACGCGACAGCAGGAAGTTGCTGGTTACCATACATTGCCTCGGGGTCCCACGACTCGCTTGACCAGTGACCTCGTGAGGTATCCCATGAGGAGGGCTGTGGGTCAGACAATCGTCGAGGCTCGCTGGCTGGAGTGGAGATGCCGGAGTCAGGTAGAGGACCGTAGTGCAGGGGGTGTATGGGTGGGTATGCGAAATCTCGGACAAGCGCATAAGGCAAGCTGGAATGGAATACTGGGAATGCGTGAGATACAGGACGCGATCTGTTTTGGGAATTGAATGAGGCGGTGGAGTAGGCGGACATGCGCTTTGCGGCATACGAAGGGGGCCGTTGGGAGTTTGTTCGTCGCACCGCAGGGGAAGTCGAGAGCGGCGGGAGAGGTGAGATCGTAGGCAGAGGAGTAGAGCTGTCAAACTCTGGAGGAGCTGACGCGGAGGAATGTATAGTGGCGGCCATTTCCACAGGTACTCAACAATAGCAGTCGAGCTGTTTGTCGTGTCTAACGGTTATGCGGTCTTCTCCACGAAAGCACCGCCAACCACGAAGATGGAAACGAGGAATCAACATGAGCAGCGCATGCTGCTCCACGGGCAGAACCAAAATAGTTGTGTAGTCGAACCGCGTACAGGTATTGTATTTGCGCAGGCAAGGAAAGCAGGACGGTTTGTCGCGGGGGAGCGAGGTGTTCGGTGCGAAGTGTTGATGGAGTTTGGTCTGAGCCAAACGAATGTCAACAAGGCGGAGGTGTTGGGCTCGTGTAAGCGCTATCGTGGAGAACACGAAAATCTAAGGACGGCCAATTGGCGACGATAGTTGGCAGAAACAAAATATGCACCTCACAGCAGAATCGCTAAAGGTGCTCAGACGGAGCGGAGTCCTGGGAGGTGAGTGGATAACGGCGAGGTTCGCGAAACGAGACAAGGTGGTCGAATAAGCGCCCGTTCCAGAAGGGTTTAGCGGTGCGATAAATAGCGCTTCAGGCTCTGTGGCATGCAAAGGGCAAGTAAGCATGATGGCCATTGAGTGAGCATAGGAGGGAGTGGCTGGAGGGGTACCATACGCTGAAAAAGCTAAAGCGGTGCTCAGAGAGCCGTCTGAATCTGGCCAACTCGCAACCTCACAGAGGCTGTGGAGAGACGAGTAACTAGAGGCGAGGGACAAGCGGAGTTGGCGTAACCACGACTCCAGACGAGGGCCAACAAGGGGGAAAAAGCAAAGACAGGTGGGATTGTGGGCAGCCGGGGAGGACCAGAGGGCGAGACGGAGAGATCTAATTATAGCTGCTTTGCCGGTGAGGATGCTGGCTGGCTGGCTGTTGCTAGATGCTGCTGGTGACTTTGCATCCATCCACTGCAGCGATGAGCGATGCTTCTTGTGCAGCCGCGATGGACTGCCCTCACCTAGGGCGTCGGAAATCACACGGAACGCAGCTCACCGCTTAGGCGGAGAAAACAAACACAAAGAAACAAAGGCAACAGCAAGAGTAAAACGCCAACAGCCCGTGCAGGAGGATTCTTCAAGTGCTGCTACCAGCAAGCCCGCGCAGAGTGTCGTCGTCGTCGTCGTCGTCGCCCGCCAAAAACATTTGTTGCGAGCGCCGAGTCACGTGACGATAACGATGCTGCAACTCCCCCAGTGTGCCAGTGTCCCTCTGCTCTCTACTCTGTACTCTCTACTGATGGATGTATGTATGCCATTCATCGAAGATAGCAACACTAGAATCATTAACTCTCTGATTACTGCTTGAAACAATTGAGGTCATTGTCCTTGGATTGGCTGTTCAAACGACCATGTCCATTACCCCTTTGGCTGAAATACATCGATTGGAAGCTCCCATCCCGCTCAAAGCTCTGCTATGCCATTGTTTAACATCTTCGATGCACACTTAACCTACATATTTAGGAACAAAAGGTTTCGCAAACTCTCAAAACGACTAAAATTCACACACCGCATTGGCTATTTCCCAATATGACCAAAAATTGACCACCTTCATAAGCACCTATAACAACATTCTCTTCGCGCTGCCTAGGCCTTTACTTCTATGCAAAAGGCTCTATTCAGCCATGCGTACCCCCCAATTGCGTTCTCGGAATATCCAGTGGAGTATCTTATTTTATTTGGGGAAATGCAATGCGTGCTTTGGATACGAGAAGGGTGCCGCAGGTTCTCGCGATGAAAGCCCAGCCCGCGAACCTGAGCATTGATTGTTGCCTGTGATATCAACTCAATCAATCATGCTGAGGTGGGAAGCAAGAGCCATGGCCATTTATGGAGGACGTAGGGCACATTGAATTCCAAATCCATTAGCCTTGTGGCCTGCAGGAGGATACTCAGCAAATGAGTTTCTTTGTCAAGATGGGATGTGACGAACCCCTACCAGGCATTTATCCGCACATTCTAAGCGCAAATTATCATTGGCGTCCCTGGC
Organism: Polytolypa hystricis UAMH7299; assembly: GCA_002573605.1. NCBI lineage: Eukaryota > Fungi > Ascomycota > Eurotiomycetes > Onygenales > Polytolypa > Polytolypa hystricis. The sequence continues at coordinate 21,581 of PDNA01000187.1, read as the reverse complement.
TTCAGCGCAAAGAAACTATTTGAACATATCATGGTTCTGCGCCATTTCCCCCCTGACTACTAGAAGACCGTACGACTTGAGTGCCTTACGGATAACACCATGCCCAAGGACGTTATCTGAATCTGGATTCTGCTATCTGTCCCGATGAAGATGAGTTTAAACTATACCAATGTTATTTCATATACTCGATAGCCTTGGGAACACTCCATAATGTTGAAAATAAGCAAAACTACCAAGGCAATAAGAATGCGGGTAGAAAATCTTCTGGATATTTCCTAATGATACCTTGCGGAGTGTCTCATAAATGTTCGCAATCATGGGGTTAAAGAGGCTCCTCCACACCGAGAAGAACTTCCCGCATCTTCCTCGCCTTGTTCTCGGGGATCCGAGACACCCAACGATTTCCGCAGCCATAAACAACTATTGAGCAATGGTCATTGGCTCTAGCAGTAATTACTTCGCGGAACACCCCCCCGGTGCCGTTTCCTATCGATATTGTTGTGTGCCAAGGCTAATGCATGGCGGGTGGAAGCGCGGAAAAGGCGGGGAGCCTTGGTGAAATACGGCAGAAAGGCTGATGATGTTATGCGACCCGATTCGGCTGGCGAATGCTCTTCTAGGTAGTTTAAGATCGCTAGAGATGTTCTACTACTCCCGGACTCTCTTCGGTGTCCTTCTCTGCGCCTTCGTCGTTGGAACTGCCGATAGAGGTAGTTTCGTGACCTTGTGCGCTTGGCCACGCTTGAAGATATGGTGATTGGAAGGCAAATCACTCTCCTCTTGGGTATCAGATACTTGACATTTTGACCTAGGAGAAGCAGCGAAGCAAATTCTGAGAAGCCCAACTCTAAAAGCTGGGGGCTCACATTATAATCGACAAGTCAAAGAGATCTCTCCTTAATCCATTTCTAACTCACAGACATGGCCAACTCTGTCCGCAGACTTGAGGATCTGTGAGTACGTGCCCATATTAGGAGATAATCAATTCATGCTCCCTTGGCGAAACATGTTAACTGATTCTTTCAGAGTAGATGTTTATCCGCAGCACCATTTCCTCCTAATATCTGCTATGATATCTAATGTAGCTTCAAAACTTGACTCAGGGCTATCGGCCATGGCGAGCTGCTGAATTTTAATAATATATACTATCTGGGGCTAACTGTTTCGGGGGTGAAAGACAGCGATGCCATTGCTAAGATAAGAGTGGTGAGGTAACTTATCTCGAGTCTAGTGCAGCTAAGGACGCCTCTGAAGAATACTATGAGATTAATCTTGCCTTAATGTGCTTAGAGACACAGCGTTTCTAAACGTCAACGAAAATGATGAGTGGTCATCACTACTCTCGAAAAATGCCGTGGGAGATGCGAGTAAAAGCAGCAACGCTTAGTCTCGGGAGCTAAAAATAACTTTGCTTTATTAGGACTAGTGTATAATGTATCACCACAACCCCCACTCAGATCCCACTGCCAAGCTCCACCCTCGGTCAAATCAATATCCACACCAAAAGATGGTGGAAAATGGTGGACAGTTGAACCAAGAGTCTTCATTTTATGAAACAACTGCTATTTCAACGATCGGCTATACAAGCTGCCTTACTAGCTCATGACCCACTTACAATGTATATGTGCGTGCCATATTAGCAAAATTGCAATAATTTTCGGAGATTAATGTTGCAGAAACGTAACTCTAGTCTGCCCGATAGTGAGCAGCCCGAGGGCACTATTTCTCTCCCATTTCTTTTCTAAGTCTTTGTCCAAGCCAAACCACCAACTAACGATATAGCGTCAGAATGGAGACGTGGACGTGTACCTCCCTGGGCGGAACCTATCATTTTTCTCCTTGTCGTTCCTTATGCTTGCTTCTATTATTTATGCTTTAGCACCCTGGCGCTGCTGGCGTCGCAATTCCGGAACCAGACTAGAACGGGTTCATGCGGACGCAATACCCCTGCTCTCTCTTCACCGTCGACGGCGCCTGTACATTCCAGATGGAGGGAGTTCTCAGCACACTTTGCGTCCGCGCGCATACTGGCAGGAGCAGAGAGCCTTCTTCCGTCTTTCAAAGGATCTGTGTTCTCGCCATCTACCTAGAGGTCTTTTAGCTGTGGAAGGTTTCATATGCTGCCAATTCCTGGCCACCTACTTTGCCTGCCAACGTCGCTCTGTAGATGTAATTTCTGACAGGAGCTGGATCAAGAACCTGCCGCGCATGCATTTTTATGATAGACTTGTGATGATAGGCGCATACGTCGTTGCTTCCCCTCCAACTCATATTCACCTGCTCTTAATACTTCAAGTCTGTAGAAGAATGTGTGTTGCATCAATTCATAATTTTCGAGAAACTTCATATGACAGTCTACGAAGCAAAATGAAACACATCAAACATATGTATCGCTGTTCGAACTTTAACGTTTTAAGCTTTGAAGCTTTGGGCACGTCCGAAACCCCCACCCTCTGGGGCCCCGCAATATCTTGGCTTACGGCGCCAAGATCCGCTGTCGACACCACGGCTGGCAGTTCGATGTCTTGACAAACTGCTCCACATGTGCCGAGAATGTTCACAGGTCATATTTGGAGTATATTAAGGCTATTCTTGTATGTACAATATTCCAGTCAGCTCTCCCCTAGAAAGAAGAGGCCTTGCATATGAATACATACATACATTCTTTACAGTGGCCACATCATAGTAGAAATATACAACAAAAGGGGTATTTGGATCTGGGACAAACCCATCAAAAATCAACTTTATTAACAAGTAAAAAGTTAATTATAACTGTCCAGCCTCTTTGGCAACCATGGTTTTTAAGAGTATGAGGAGGCAACAGGAACAGGGATGAACCCTTTTTTTGTGTTGGCAGGGGGATGTGGGAGATGCAGTTTCCCTGCTTCAGATAGCGCCTATCATCACTATCAGTGATATTGTTAAACAATGGCAGAACATGTTTGTATATAGTGAATGTTTATAGTTCATCATTTCAGCACAAAAATTAAACCACCTTTGAGATATCTGATCTGTCAACCTTTAACCTGCTGAGTGTTAAAAAGGATCACAATTCCCCAAATGGATACCTTGTAAGTCTTGCCCAAGGAAAGAACAGTTGCCTGATTGCTGCATGGCTGGTCTATATTAGTAGATGACAGTAACAAGCATGGCGAAGGCTAGCATCTTTAAATACTGACACACCTAATAGTTATATTCTTGTAACTGGTGCTACCAGATTCATTGGCACTCATGTCATTGATAACCTCCTTCACTGTGGTCTCAAGGTGTGCAGGGCAATGTGCTCATTGAGCAAGGGAGAGCAAATGCTCACTGCACAACCACAATATGCCTTGCAGCTCGACTTTGTCCAGATTGACAATTTTGCCAATCTAGATGTCTTTGATAAAGCTGTTGAAGGTGTTGATGCTGTCATTCATGTCACAAGTGTAAATACATCCACATTGAAGCCATTCCTGTACATGCTGAAATGTATATAGTACTGATCAATCCTTTTCCCAAACAGCCATGCACCTACAACACCACAAACAACAAACAAGAACTAATAATCCCTGCTATAAACAGTGTAAAGTCCATCCTCTCTGCCTCCTCCAAACCAGAAAGCACTGTGAAGTGCATCATGCTCACTTCTTCTTTCACCTCTGTAATCGATATATCGAAAACCCCAGCCCCAGAATTCACATATACAGGCGAACACTGGAATCCGCTGACTTACGAAGAAGCCGCGAACCCAGACACCAGCGCCGTAGTCGCATACTGGGGGTCGAAGAAGTTCGCAGAACTCGCCGCGTGGGAGTTTATTAAGCAACACAATCCAGGATTCGATCTCGTCACGTTATGTCCGCCTATGACCTTTGGGCCCGTCGTGCACCCGGTGCGTAGCGTCGCGGAACTGAATGAGTCGAACGTTACGCTCTGGAATATCGCAGCTGGCGCAGACCCACTCCCCGTCTCCCGTGTCTCGGCATGGATCGACGTGCGCGATCTCGCAGAGGCGCATGTTCAAGCCCTTCTGACACCGGGTGCGGGCGGGAAGCGCTATGTGCCTGCGGCCAACGAGCAGTTTTCGTACCAGCTCGCGGCTGATATTATGAGAGAGGAGTTTGAGTGGGCGAAGAAGACGGTTAGTAGGGGCGATGAGGGCGCGAAGGTGGAGCCGGAGTATATGTTGGATGGAGAGGCGCTGACGCGCGAGATGGGTGTGACGTATAGACCGTTTAGGGATACGGTGGTCGACCTCGTAAGGCAGGTGAAGGAGACGTTGGAGTAGTACTAGCACGACGATTATGAAGTGATGCTTATTTGGAGATTATATGATTTTATGGTTCGATGATAGAAGTAGACACATTGCTGAACTTGAAAACTTGAGTATGTTGCATATTATGTCCAAATTGTCCTGCGCTCATCCTAATGAAGCAAACTCCTGTATCCAAATATATTTCTGTGCTACTCTTAAACTAGGCTTGAGCATGGTGGGAATGAACATGTGCCTTAATTTGCAGATAAATATGTAACACATAAATAGGCAGATTCTGTTTATTTCACTTATTGTTCATTGCTTATTGTGTCAATGAGAAACAATGCCTATTGAAAAGCGGAGCATCCAGCACACTAAGAACACAAAGTACACAGGCCCAGCCTAACAAAGGGAACAACACAATGATAGATAGAAATTTAGATACACAAAAAGCCCTGACTACTATTTGAGACATGAATTTGTGGATGGCCATACTACAACACCAGTTATGCAGCCATGAGCTATCTTTGCATTTGTAGAAATTGAAAAATAGAAATCTTTAAAAGAAAAAAGAAACATATTGGTAAACAGAGCGATGAACAAAAACAAAAAACCACATTCCCGCACTTAGGGAGTCATGATACACGAATTCATCGGCGTAGCTGTTTCTGGAATGGGAGTTGTAGGTGTTGGAGTCTCAGAGGATGCTAGCGGCTCTCCATAGGGATAGAATCGACGGGCCACACGGAGGCTCGGATGGCGATTGGAAGGCTCCGTGGACTCCTTTGAAGTATCGACAGCTTCAGTGCCCATCTCATTGTTAGGTCCATCACGCTTAGCTTGAGTTTTGGAGTTTCCGCCACACCGGATGCGACCGCTAGGTTGGGCACCTCCCGGGGCTGGAACACTGGTAGCCACCGGTTTCATCGTTTGTTGGATGCTGCTCACGAACGGAGGTTGAATGGTGACGAGTGCTAGCAGAGTTTTTGATGGTTGTGCAACGGTTGTGAATCCCGTAGGTCGTCTGTCACAGGGCCCTGAAAAGAAAATATGGACGTTAGGAATTTATCGAAGTCAGCGAACTAGGTGGGTAGGCACTTACTCCTTGTTGGGGCAGGTGTGTTGCTCTGAGGCTCAGAGACAACGGATTGTGCTGCTTCCGTAGGGCTAAGAGCTGTGTCGGTCCGCGGTTTCGATCCAATTGGAATAACGGGAGCCTTTTGGAACTGAGCCATTTGTGAGGCTATAGCAGCCCTGTTGAGAGACTGGTCTTTAATATAACCCTGTTGAGAACCCGCGACGAGCGATTTCAACTTATTCTCAGCCACGATATCAATGTCGATACACGTCGTATATAGCTCTGGCTTGCCCTCTGGGAGGTTCTTGTCCCCACCGGGAACCGTCGACCAGTCCCACACCCAGTATAAGGTATACGGTTTCCCTGAGGGCGCATTCGCAGGCAGGCGGAGGTTGTTCTGACACCACAAGTCTACGCCCATGGGTTGTTCGGCTTCGTGCTTGAATTTCTTTTGTCGATCCGTCGAGATAGGACCATCGTTTTTCTGGTGGCATCTCCCATCATCGTAGTTGTGGGTAGACAGTAACATGCCCCGGCCATCGCCACCTGTGCCCTTCGCATTCCAAACTTTGTGGATCGATAGCAGCGTATCTTCTGGGCGCGGGTCCGTCGTGCCATACACGTAGACCGTACCTCGGTTATCGGGCTTCCCTGGCGCGCTTTCAGGAAGCGTAACATGTCCGTTCTCCTGATATCTCAAAGCAACGAACGCACCCTGGGCAGCTTTGAGTCGCGGGAAACCTGAGGTCTGGGTTTTCTGCAGCTGCGTGTCCCTGCATATCTTATCGGTGGCAAGGATCTTGGTTCCAGTCGGTCGACCGTTTGCTGGGATGAGATGTTGCATCTTTTGATCGTCAAACCCCTCGCCACGCGGAACAAACGCGCGAGGATAGCCTGGGTCGCCCACAAAAGTCCCATTCGGAGCGATCACGGTAAGCTGCTCTACCCAGCTGTGACCGGCTGTTTGGGATATTAAGATGAAGAAATGCGCCATCAAGGCTAGCATTCGAGAGGAGCTGTAGAGACGCATTTTCGATATGTGCAAAGTAGCCGTTCAACGGTTGAAGAATAAAGAGGTTTAAAGAAAGAGTCGAAGAAGACTCGGCCAGCGATCTCTTCGTGATATCTCGGATCCTTTTGGAGTCAGTGACGAGAGTCTTTGAAGCAGGAGATTTTGAAAATTCCAGAGAGCGAAAGAAGATGTAGACTGAGAGATTTGAAAGAGAAAGAAAAGGAAAGAAAAAGGAAAGTAGAGGCACAAGAACCCAATGACCCACACAGTGTTGCAAAATAAAATGGCAAATATACTCACTATATTCATGTTCACCAAGAGAATCTGGAACCATCCGTCAAGGATAGTATCATGGTGAATAAAGGGAGAAGAATCGTGAACACAAGAACGAGGAAAGCTCCAGGCCATGAAAGAGCACTCAACGACTCTAATGCGACGCCTACCAGATATAAGTAAGTGAATTCCATATCCTGGCAGGCAAAGAGCCACTGCTTGCGTGTCGCAGAAACACACAGGAATGACTATCCATGAATAGAAGTCTACCCATGGCAAATAGCAAATAAAAATAGCTAACCCCATGTCAGGCTAGAAAGATCAGAAAAGCAACATTGAAAAGAGGTTCTTCTATGAGAAGCTCTCATCCAATCGAATGCGAACCGCCAGGAGATACCCTGACGACAAAAAAAGAAACGCGTTTCAAACACGGTCAAGGGGCGCGAAGAAAAGTCAACAGCCGCCCTGCAGATGGTCCTTGCAGAAACGTCCTAGGTGTCAGGCATGACAGTCATAAGCCTGAAGAAATCAAGCCCCAGAGTCTTCATCGGGTGCTAAAACAACATAACTCTTTTATTCCCTCTCTCCGATGATCAAGTGTCTCTTTACTTGCATCGCCAACGACGCGCTCTTCTCCGCAGCGCCATTGCTGGGCGAAGAATTTAGGGACTCCAACCGTGAGCTATGGCATAGCAAGTTTCCAGGAAGCCCATGGCGCTATGAAAACCGAAGGTGACGTATGGAGGGGTAAGAACAAGGAATTCTAGGTTTGTTTGAGGAAATACCTTGTTGTTTCTGCACAGACTCATGTAGCGAGTGCTGGGCGAAACGGGATGTTCCAAAAACACGCTAGCCCCGACAACACCGGCGCTTACAGCCACACACCTGGTCGGGCGCTTCTATCCTGAAACATGAACTTTGATGATGGTTTTAAGTGGGAAATGCCGTCGACTTGAGGCATAATCCCTGAAACACGCAATAAATTTGGGTAAATACATTTACGCCTTAAAGTAGCGGCTTATTCCTTGACTGGTCTTATTCCAAGCATACGCGACGGCGCTATGAGCATGATCTTTGTTGTTGAAGCCAGAAGCAGTCGTCCTCTAATCCAACTAGGTTTTGTAGTTTTAACTTTGCTATTTAGGATGTATGTATCTAGGTCGACTTTGAGATGTTGACAATGCCTTTCTTTTTTTTTTTTTTTTTTTTGCAAATCATAAGAATGGAGAATACTCTAGTGGGATCAATGGGATAGAAGGCCCATGATATATGGTAGAGACTTGGTCGTCCCATCCGCAAACTACCCAACTCTGAGAACGCCGGCTGTAAATGCGGGCAAGCTTGACTAGAAGGTTCTGGGGGCGGCTCGGGAAAATAATAAGGGCTCTGATAGTAAAACTTGTGTCTACGCGCCAGAAGTGCCTGGCCTTTCGCCCACCAGGGTCTATCGCCCACAATAGAATTGAAGTAGACCCCTTGTAATCAAAGACCCTCATTTCGGCTTCTTCACGCTAGGCTCCACAGGTCCACCAGCGACACCCACAAGATTCCCATATTTTAACGTGTTCATAGTGGCGGCTAACTGCCCAGATGAGGGTGAAACAGTAAGGATCATTGCGGAGTGGCTGTCTAGAGACCCTTGGAAGTGTTCGCGCAGCACCATGGTTAAGGGTGCAGAACGGAACGGCACTCGTGCCTGCTTGAGAGCACGGGCGCGTATGACTTCTTTGATGGCGAGAAGGTCGCTATTGATCTGGCGGGCTTCCTGTCGTTCTTGGGCGGTTGGCTTTGGTCCGAACACTGCTGAAGTCCCCTTTTCATCAAAGTACTCTGACCCGGCCAGATCAACGAAGACAAACTTCCCACCAAGACATGAATGGCGCTTGCGTGCCAGTACTTCTATCACGTGGTCTTCAGCCTCTTGCACGCGCATCTCGAACTTCTTCTTCTCCGCCTCTGCGGCGTCGATGCGTTTTTGGTTTGGTGGATTATTTGGGTCAACAACGTATTTACCGTCGGCGGTTTTTATAAAGGAATTAAGGCTTTCTTCCAGATAGATATCTGTAGCAAGTTTGCCTACAGGCACCAGTTCCGACTGTCGCTCAATCAATTCATCACGCGCATCAAGCAATGTCTTCGTCACAACCTCGAGTTCTACCACGGCGTGGGTACGCGAGCTTTGGTCATGGATGGTTGATGACCCCGTTGCTCTAAGTTTGAGACCAACTAGTAGCTCACGACGTAGGTCATCAAAGATCCAGCAAGCTCGCGTCACAATTGGACGGACCCTGACCTTCCCATCTTCTAGTGTCTCTGTCTCTCCACGGATATGGACTCGTCCATCAGGGCCTTCACGGACGTAGCATTCCCGTCGATCATTGAGTAAGTCGAACGCCGTATTCTTTCGCAGTTCATACATACGGATCCCGATACCCAGCACGTCGCCTTCATTACCCGTCTCACCGTCAAGAGTCAGCTCAGCATTTAGCCTTTCTAGTTCACCGCTTAGCTGGAGAGCGGCTGATAAGCAAAGGCCAAATTCATCACTGTTTTCGTAGTCGTAGCCTATGATTGTGTGTGACTTGCCGCTCCCAGAATGGCCATACGCGAAAAAGTTGCAAGTCCCTCCAGAAAGGACCTGCGGGAATGTGGGTGGCACAACATCCTCGAATACGCTTTTATTGTTATCGCCAGCTTCAAATATTCGCGTAAACGATGGTCCACTTTTCCATGAGCGAGCGCGAGCGGTAGGTGAGCGAGAAGCAAGCGTCATAGACAAGTATGAGTCCTCGTGTTGAGCGCTTTCGCGATCGATCTCGTCTGCAGCAGCCTCGCTCGAACTCAATGGGCGCCATCTGACAAAGACTTTGAAGCGCTGCATCATTGTTTGAAGAGGGCGCGAAAATATGATCGTGTGATCCTTTTTCCTCCCAAGTTAAAAGAGGACAATATCAACAAAGAGGGACACAGCTATCTATTGGATTAGTTACCCGCTCTCTCCACTATACTTTCATTGGTACGCTTATATACTGGCTAAGATTCACACTCCTATTTCCCACAATCTCTTGAGCGAGTGTTTTGCCTCGTTAGATAGATTCTCATCGATTATATTGACACCATCAGATGATAGTGGAATGACGCGACATATGTTTATTTAATGTGCGAGGCTTTTGTGCATGGTTATAGTTTTGTAAATAGAAATAATTCCCGGCGCAAAATATACATAAGTAAAGATCAAGGAACCGTTCACGGAGGTAAGAATCATGCTGATTCTCTATTGTGTTGCGAGTTGACCGACTGAACTAAAAGCGGCACTGTCCAGCTAAAAAGTCGCTGTTTCTCCGCACCCCACACTTGGCACGTTGCCCATGCACTGACGCTCTCCAACAACCATTCATATGTCTCCCAGAAATAATAAAAAGAGATAAAAGATTAAACTATTTACGTTTCCGGAGCCAATCCTCCGTATTTCTCTTTCAACCGTTGCGCCACTATTTTCCCCAGGATCTCAATTGTACCCCCATTCAGGATCTCTAATGTACTGGTTTCGACCTCAAGCTTTCGACGCAACCAGTTCCGGATCTCAATGACGACGAGAGAATCTACTCCAAGCGCCATCATTGATTTGGACACATCGAGATCTTCCACTGGGAGGAGCATGAAACTGTAGATGTTGATGCCAACTTCGTGGGTCAGCGTTTCCAGTGTTTCTGCCTTGCCCAGCGTGGACGGATTGGACCGCACTTCCTTCATCAACGCGGTCAATACGTCTTCTTCTCCTCCCATCCTGCCACCATCTCCACTTTCTATACGGGAAGCCTCGATATTGCGGTAGATATCGACACGACGATCGTGTTTCCAGAGAGTGCGGTTGGTTGGGTCATCCATAGGTTTGGTGGCTCGTATGCCTAGTGCTAACTGGCTAGTGCTGGTAAATCCAGGGCTGGTACCAGGCCCAGAGTCCTGGTTACTATCCGGCAGCTGTTGGCGGATTGAGAGATGGAGAGTCTCAAATAAATCCCCCTCCGATAGGAATGGCATGCCTGCATTTCTGAAGTAATCCTGCACGCTTCGTCTCTGGCTCACATACCCCACGTCAGCCATGGCACCGATATTGAGGATAGAGGCTGGGAGTCCCTGTGCATGGCGGTATTGCACGAAAGCATCTTGGAATGTGTTTGCTGCAGCATAGTTGGCCTGGTGTCCAATGCCAAACGAACCAGAAATGGAGCCAAAAATAACGAAGAAGTCGAGGTTCTGGTCGACTAGGGTGTTGTGCAGGTTCCAAGTGCCGTCGACTTTGGGCTTGAGAGCAGCCTTCCAGTCCTCATGTGGCATTTCGAGGAATGGATGGTCGCGTAGGACCATTGCCATTTGTAAAACGCCTGCGATGGGGTGTTTTGCCTCTTGGACAACGCGTGTTACGTCGTCGATGTTGGCAACATCTCCACTGAATGCCTGCACAGAGCATCCTTGACTTTCGAGTTCACTGAAGAAATCCGCGTAATCCTCGGAACTACCTGCAGATCGCGAAAGATAAATGAAATGACGGGCACCATGCTCGACCATGCAGGTGGAAATAGCTTGTCCGAGACCTCCAAGGCCGCCGACGAGAAGATAGGAGGCATTCCCTCGAAGCTCCAACTCTTGAGCACCTAAACTCCGCTTTAGGTTTTGAGGTTCATGTAACGCTTGAACCACGGACTTGCCAATGGTTTCACGTTTGTGTATGGTGGAGGCCATATTCGTGATGTCGTCGGCCTCGAAGGCCTGAACAGGAGAAATCGGCTTGATGTGACCCTTATGGTGAAGAGTAACTATTTGTGAGAGCAGACTGTGGTTGTGTCAGTGGGTCAAATTCATTTTATCAATACCAAGGTCAGGGTGACCTACTCGTGGTACATGTCTTGGAGATCCGCCATGTCAACACTGACAAAACTCCGGTTCCCTGTGAATAAGCTCATATTGAGCTCTGTGTGGTCAAACGAATTCGGACCGCCAACATGAATCATCTAGAAGTTTATTAGTTAGCAAGCAGTGCGACTTGCAACCTGTCGATTCCTCCGCTTACCTTCCCGCGTTTGGCAACGCATTGCCATGAGACTTGTAGCACATCTCCTGATAGCGAGTTCAAAACCACATCAACTCCTCGATTGTTTGTTTCCTTCATCAACGAGGTCAGGAATGTCGCATCTTTAGAGTGGAAGATGTTTTCGCGGGGGATATCGAGCGACCCAGTTAAATACTCTACTTCGTCATTGTTTCCAACAGTGCAATATACCTATGTGGGATGAGCAAGTGTTATATTTACGAAGGAATTTACATCCTGAACTTACCTGGGCACCAGTCATCTGGCATATCTGAAGCGCAGCCAAGCCGACATCTTCACAAGCTGAATGGATCAGAATCGCTTGGCCTCGTTGGAGGTTCGCCACGTTGATCAAGCAGTAGATAGCTGTTGCGTATGCCAGAGGCATTGTGGCTGCTTCGTCGAAACTCAAGTCATCTGGAATTCGGACCAAGTGGTGGGAAGGGATGGTCACAGTAGTGTCCAAACAGCGTTCTCCCAGCATCATCACCCTGTCCCCGACATTGACTGTCTGGACACTCGAACCTATGGCAGTAACGGTTCCTGAGCCTTCGCGCCCAAGTAGGAAATCAGCTTCGCCTGCGATCGTATCCTGTCTATCAGTTAGTAATGTGGCAGGAACCTGGGAGGAGGGACTTTGTATTCACCTTGAAAGTAACGCCGGCATATGCAGGTTTCACGACGACCTCGTCCGGACCCGGTGGCGATGGAGAGAAAGGAACCCAATTGTACACATTACTGCCGCTGCTCTTTTTCTCCTGCAATCTTAAAGCCTGCCGAAGAAGATCCTTGGGTGCCGTTGCAAGCTCCTGCGATACCTTCGCCCAGTGATATCTACCAACATGGACGGTATTGTCTTTCACGACGAACTCATAGTCAGGATTCACGGATGCTGCCGTGTCCTGAAATTTCCTAAAGACATCCACGACTACCTGTGTTGTTTTTGAGTTAAAGGCGTCAGTCTCTAGGGTAGCAATAGGAACTGAGAACTCAGTTCTGACACTTCGAGTGAGCCCGAGGGTGAGACCATATTCTGGACTTGCAGATCCAAACTGGGCCGATCCCATTACCCAAATTATGCGAGATGCGCCGAGGTTTTTTAGGATCCGTTGCAAGGTTTCAAGACCATCTGATGACATGCTACCTGTGAACGGACTATCGACTTCGAGGAGTGAAATAATATCCTGGTAGGGAGGAATGTCCTCCCCAAAGGTACACCGGTCAACTTGATATCCTTGACTGGCCAATGTCTCCTCCATGAGCTGAACAACTTGCAATTCCTTCTGAGAATCTCGGATCAGAAGTGTTATTCTCAAGAAATTTGGCAAAGGCTGGGCTGGCCTTGCAATCATGTTGACTCCAAGGACACCGTCCCGCTGTGGATCATCATGCACAACAGTCTCTATACCTGAGAATCCTGCAGCACTGAGTTCGCGGTCCCATCGCTCAGTCGACACAATCGGTTCCCACTGACGGCCATCTACGTCTCCCAACCACCATCCTGACAAAGGACCCATGATTAGGTTTATCATCTTCGCCGGCGATGGGATGAGCTCCTGGAGGAAGAATCGACCCCGACTATGTAGGAGTTTGCGAACATGCTTCAGTGTGGTGTTCAGCGAGGGCGTCGCATGAATGACGTTACTGGCGATGATTAAATCATATGATCCTGCTTCGAAACCCTGCTCTAATGGGTCTCTGCTGATATCTAGCGTCTTGAACTCAAGCCCAGAGTACTCGGCGAATCTCTCTCGGGCGGTGGAGAAGAATCCGGATGAGATGTCTGTAAATCTATATGAAATTAAACTCAGCACCTACCAACATCGTCCGGTGGGTGAGCAGTTACGGTTTGTCCAACTTACGTGTAGTTCGAGTACATTCGCTCTCCGTTGATGGAATGCAGAGCTTGAAGAGTCACCAGGGTGGTCCCTCCAGTTCCCGCGCCGATCTCTAATACCCGCATCCTCGGATTGGTGTGTCCGGCAGTGGCGAAAAATTCGGAAGAGTCAATGCGGTCTCCCGTGATGGCGTACATTTTTGTCAAGGCTTTTTCCTGCAGATACACATCGAGAATCTGAGTCTGTCCTAGGAACACGTCGACACAGCTATCCAAAAGTCGAGTTACGAGCTCTGCAACGTGAACAAACTCAGAAGTCTTCAGTTCTTCCCGAAGTGTACGGATAAGGGCCAACCGATCCTCGAGCCCGAGCTTGAGAAGCTCTTGACTGTCGGGCAGAAGCTTATGATGTCCGTTGTGGCCTTCTTCAACGTGGTTATCTATCCACTGGCGGAATTTTTCCATATATCCTGTCGGGACACACCCGCTGTCTTTGATCCTACGCTGCATCTCGACAGTGCATAGCAGGACATATCTTTCAGCTACTTGAATTGCCGTCAGGTCTTTTGCGGGAGAGATCATCAAACTGTCAAGCGGGACGAAATCCAGGTCAGGCCTCCAGCTGAGGCGCGCAGCGGCGATTCTACTATCTTTGTCGTCATCCAATGCCTGCTCGAAAACAGATACTTTACATCCCTGTGCAGATAGGAGGATCTGACCGTCTTTCGCTGCAACCATTTCCCCTTTGATATTGCTGACCTTTGCAGGGTCTTCGGCGGCTCTTGCTCTGGCCCGCAGAGTAGCTTGAGCTTGTCCCGGTTGGATATATAAGTGATCAATACCAGTCGGCAGGAGAATATGTTCTAGGTGTCTAGATAAACCATCTGCAGCGGCCAATCCAAGCAACTGGAGACACTGGTCAATGGTAGTGGGATGCAGAGAATAGGGAGACCCAGTCACTGGAGGAGCCTGAAAATCTGCTGTCGCGGTCCTGTGCCCTGGTTTGACCGACAGGCGCTGAATACCCTGGAATGTCGGACCGTAATTCAAACCGACCCGATCAAATATAGCATACGGAGATGCTACTTTTCGTGGTAATGGCTCCATATCCAGTTCTGACTCTAGCTCTATCTGCTCGTCTCTTCCACCCCGTGCCTGTCCGTCGCAATGTCTGGTCCATGCGCTGCCGTTGTGGGAGTAGATTGAGAAGTCGTACCACACCGAGTTGACAGTGGTTGTCGATCGTACTGGCTTGAAAGAAGTGATAATTTCTGCACTTCTCTCGTCCGTAAGGATTAAGGCGGTGCTGATATTGAGACGGCGAATGCTGAAGACTTCCACTCCTGTCACCCGACGAATCGCCTCGCCAATCATGCCCACATATCCTGCACAGGGGAAGACTACATCGTCAAGGACCTTATGGTCACGAAGCCAGGCAGCATCCTTCAAACGCAGCATATTGCGCCACATTGGCTCAAGATCACTGCTCTCGATAATGCGGGACCCGAGAAGCTCGTGAGGCGGGAACGGCCGGGTTCTCCTAGTATAGTGATTAGCGTGTACATGCTAAGGATACAAATATAGTGGCAATTTCAGCTTACCATTCCTTTACTACTCGAGGTTCATTCCAGAGGACATTTTCATGTTGCCACGGGTAGTTTGGTATGTCCGTCAGGGTTCTCCCTGAAGATGTCAGATGCTCAAGTTGAACGGGGATGGATTTTAAAAATAGCTGGCCGGCCATCTCCAGCACGGAGTCCACTGCGTTGGCCCCTCTAACAAGAGAAGCGAGATATGTCCTGCGGCCCTTGGAGGCGGAAGCCCCAAAAATCTGTCTGATCGGCCCTGAGAGCGCCGAATGAGGGCCAATTTCCAAGAAAAATTGATCTGACTCCTGGCTGGCAATCAACGCTCTGATGGCAGGGAAGAACTTAACCGGTGACTCCAAATTCTGCCTCCAGTATTGAGGGCCAAAAGTCGTCGCGGATGCGAGTTTTCCGGTGACGCTCGAGAAGAAGGGAACAGATGGAGGTTGTGCCTTTACGAGAGGAGAGAGATGGTCTTCGTAGGTCTGTCCCAGCGGCAGCATATGGTGAGAATGGTAGGCCATCCCATCCGTCTTGAGCATTCGGACAAAGAGCTTGTCATCGTCCCTCCGAATATCCTCGATGATATTTTCCAACACGTCTCTATCCCCAGAGAGTGTCACGCTGTTAGGGCTATTATCACAAGCAACGACTACTCCTCTCTCTAGATACAGTGCCGCTTCTGCTCTGCCGATGCCAACCGCAGCCATGGCACCGAGACGGGCGGAGCTGACGCTAACCAGGCCCCTGTAATAGGCTGCTATAATCGCCTCATCAGCAGTAAGGGCGTTTGCTGCGTATGCGGCTGCAATTTCTCCACTCGAGTGCCCTACAACCGCTGAGGGGAAGACACCCAGTCGGCGAAGAAGATTAACGATGGCCACCTGAATGGCCGTACAAAGCGGCTGGGCCAATTCAGCCTCGTTCAGGCGGCTCTCCGATGCGGGTTTCGCAAGCTCATCTAGGAGATTCCATGTCGGTGGATGCGGTAGTAGTGCCAAAACGGTGGTCAAGTGAGCCAAGTCTGCTCGAAAATCTGGGAATTGCTGCACCAGTTCTTTAGCCATTCCTGCCCATTGCGCACCTTGTCCCGTGAACACGAAGTTCACATTGGGGGGAATATCTTTGACTCTCTCCACTACTGAAACTTCTCCAGCACTGGCTCCTCGAACAATACAATATGCGCGATGGGGAAGGTGCTCTCTGCGGCAAGCCAGGGTATAAGCGAGGTCGTGTGAACGGCTTGGGTGTAAAGATATATATTTCTGTATATCTGCTATCCTTCGCTTGAGCGATTCTGTTGTGTTCGCAGAAAGCACGAGTAGGTTTGGAGCTTCCGCATTGCTTGTAATAGCTGGCACAGTTGCTGAGGCCTGCCGGTCAGTATCGTAATAGGATCTTGCTGACTCAATTATTGCATGTGCATTCGCTCCAGTAATGCCGAATGAGTTGACACTGATCCGCTCGGGTCTGTTTGCTGGCCACGGTACTGGATCAAGGGGGACTAGCAAACGAGCTTCTTCGAATGGTATTTTAGGATTTGGAGTGGAAAAGTTGACCTGGGGCGGGATGATGCCATTCTCAAGAGACATGAGTGCTTTGATAACACTTGTCAATCCCGAAGCTCCCTCGCCGTGGCCGACGTTCGCCTTCACGCTACCAACGTATGTGTCTTGCTCGGCTCCAAATACCTTGGCGATTGCCTGGAGTTCCAACGGATCACCGCTAGGGGTGCCTGTTCCATGAACCTCTACAAACGGCGTGTCGGAAGCCCTGACGATATCGGCCATTCTATATGCATATCTAATCATTCTCTCATGAGCTTCCGGGTTTGGTGAACTAATACCAGCACTTCTTCCATCACAATTCACACTAGTGGCTCGGACGACTCCTCTAATGGAATCGCCATCTCGTATGGCATCGCTAAGCTTTTTGACTAAGATCGCGTTGATAGCTTCCCCGCGAGCATAGCCATTAGCAGATGCATCAAAAGTGCGGCACTGGCCAGTTGGCGACAGCACTCCGGCTTCTGTTTGAGCAATCGTCTGAGTGGGGGTCGTTATTAGATTGGACCCTGCGACAATTGCTGCATCACACTCCCCATTGCGAAGAGATTGGCATGCCTACAAAGTCATCGTCAACCCAAAGAACAATCCCATGGGGCTAGCACTCATCTCACCTCATGAAGGCATATCATCGCGGAAGCACATGCAGCTTTGATTGTCATACTGTGCACAATGTCAGCTACAGGATGCATTTCATGACCATCTATCTTGCATGCTCGGAGATCTACTTACCTTGGCCCTCGCAGGTCGTACTCGTATGAGATTCGGTTAGATATGGCGAAGTCTCCCGCACCCGAAACATTGAGCATGCCTCCTATCTGCTGCGGGTCCTTCGCAAGGAAATCTTGCCAGTCCTGATGCATTAATTCAGTATTATGTTTTGTTTCAGAGGTGGTTCAGGAGGGGATTGCTGCCTTACATCTCCCCATGTTCCAACGAATACTCCTGTGTTGGTTCCTCGCCAATTGCTCTGCCCTCCGTTTTCCATGCATTCCCACACCACCTCTAAAAGCATTCGCTGCTGAGGGTCCAACTTCTCTACTTCCGGTTTACTCATTGTAAAGAATGAGGTATCGAGAAGGCCAAGTCCATCGGACTCGTCTAGGAAATGGCCATGTTTCACACCAACTGTTCCAGCTCTCCCTGATGGCGAATAGAATCCGTCTGAGTTGTATCTACTAGGCGGAACGGGACCTCTGGTATCCTTCTTGTTGACCAATATCTCCCACAGAGCTTCAGCCGAATGGATCTTTCCAGGTAACCTCAAGCCGATACCCACGATCGCAATGGGCTCCAAGTTATGGCTTAAGTCGCCATTGGTAAGGTGCTGGTCGATCCCCATCGCAATGATCAAAATATTATCAATTGCAGTCCTTGTTCAAGATAGCCAAATTCACAATTAAGGTCACCGTCGAGGTACAAACTGTCTAGTTATCTCACACTCGATATTCATTCACTGATGTCTGGATATCCTGCATTCGTCCCTGAACCTGATATTTGTTATTACAGCCCGAAAGATACGGTAACGATCGATCGCACTGGTCGTATTTACCGTTCGGCGTTTTGGTGAAAACAGAGTTTGGCACTAAATTTAACCGGCCCGCCAATTCCAAGGATGCGTATCTGTAGCCTTACGCTAGCGCCAGCAAGGATTTTTGATCGTTCAAACGCCTCATTTATCCAAAGTGGACGACATGAGCGGGCACCAGATCACCACAATTCCTCCGGAACTACTATCGTGGTTTTAGAGCGGGAGAGGCGGGCCGGTGTTAGAGGAGGGCGGGGTGCGCAGAACAATGGATCAATCAGTGTCCAGCTCGTGAATATCACTCCGCCTCGCTTTCTTCGCTCAACAGAGAGATTGTTCGATTTGGCATCGAAGCCAGCGTGCTACAACGACAACCATGACTAAAAGAGCGTACCAGAATGTCAAGTTCAAGGCCCTTGATGGCGTCTACCTGAGGGGCCGCCTATACCCCGCGGCCCAGAGAGGACCCGCGGTGATCATGAGCCCAGGGGTAAGTGTCACGTTCGTTTACGAGGCTTCTGGTGACACTTTTTGTCTGACTACAGGAATAGTATAATGTGACCTTGGACAACTTCCCTCCCGGCGTGCCCGAAGAATTTCAGAAGGCCAACATTACGGCACTGGTATACGACCCTCGAAGCACCGGCAAGAGTGGTGGAATCCCGCGCAATGATATTGACCCATTCAAGCAAGCAGAGGATTACTCTGATGCATTCTGCTACTTGAGCACGCTCGACCTTGTCGACCCCAAAGCTATTATCTTCTGGGGAGTTTCACTGTCCGCGGGAATCGCCTTATCCGCTGCATCCGTGGATAGGCGGATCGCTGCGATCATCGCAATTGCACCTATCTTCAAGTTCCTTCCGGTTACGGCTGCGGATTCCCGACGACTGAAAAATAAGTTAATGAAGGATCGCGAGTCTCAGATCCTTCATGAAAACCCCCCTTATATCCTTCCTATTGCGGAATCGCTTGCTCAAATTCCCTTCAACTCCCATGTGAACGCCAATCGCGATGCTGAGGAGGAGGAGCGGAAACAGAAGGAAGAAGAGGAACAACGACGCCAGCAGGAGCGCTGGAGACTTGAGGCAGCTGAAGATGGCGACGACTTCGACCTATCACTGACTCATAATCCTTACGGGACGACTATGCAATCCTACCACCGCATGTTCCTCTTCGAACCAGTACCGGAGGCAATGACGAAGGAGGTTAGCCCTACCCCTCTTATGTTTATAACGCCTGAACAGGATCAGATCTCGCCCCCAAGCAAACAGACCGCAGTCTTTGAGTCTCTACAAGGTCCCAAGCGCCAATGCATAGCTCCTGGAAAGGAACATATCTGGGTGTTGCATGGACCGGAGATGCCTACGTTGTTGAAATGGCAGACTGACTTCATATGGCAAGTGGTAAGAGGAGACCTCAAGTAGCAGACCAACAGGCCTGTAAAGAACGGTATTTTGTATATGCAGGATATATGATTAGATCTAGAGCAAGATGAACCGGCTTTTCGTAACCAGATTTTGAACCAGTGATGCTTTGAATCAAGGGGAACAATATCCAACCACATCTTTCCCCTCCCCCCCCTTCTTCCGGTTTGCGATACACCTAGAGATATTGCCACGGGATATCCGTGTATGACGCCATCCATCCCGACTCCGCCCTTGCGTTGGGGAAACTGAATTTGCCCTGCCATCTGCGAGAATATATTCCCCTCAATATTACCCCGCCCATCCTCCCCATCCAACTGATGCATGTAAATTGGCCAAGAAGGCGGTGAAGCATGGAAGTTTGGCGACCTTGTTCCACTGACCAGGGCCAAGGGCAGGGTTCGTGACTAGCACACTTTCTACCAGCAATTTCTTTTTCGGGGAGAAAGGAGCTGTGAGTGCATGCATAGGTCAGACCATGAGGTTGAATTCGAAACTATGTCCCGTAAGCCGGAAGTCAACGCCGCATCGGTTTCAGCGCTCCGATGACGTTCCATGATATGCGGGGCTGATTGATCCTTCCGGGGTAAAACTGCATCATCATTGCTGTTGCTAGAGCTGCAAGTCATAAAGCTATGGAGTCGCAATATTTGCGGTTCGAAAAGATATCTTGACCACTCCACACAGCGATGCGCGCGAACCGGATAGTAAATTTAGCTTATTATTCGCAAGGATCCACACCGCTGATAACGGCCCGTTTTTAAATAAATCGAAATTTGCGTCATAAGTAGGCGCTGGGCTAACTAAATTAGCATATACTCTACTCCGCTCAACCCCGAAATCTTCGTTAGTACAACGCCACCAACAGGAGGGTTGTATTTGAATTCCACACACTTTTTTTCCTATTTACACTTTTATCCCTTGGTAGAAGTACTTTGAAAAGGACATAAAATATTGACTATTAGCACTAATTACAGCCTGGCAGCGCTCTGGCATCTCCTGAATCAATTTTGTAAGAATCCTCTCATCCACAGCCTCCCAAGCTTGATTTACCAACCCCTGAAGAGTATCATATGTAGGATCCTCTTGCCCATTAGAATGCTCTTGAATCCAGTCCTTCATGATATTCCATACAGCCTCTATGGGGTTCAAATCAGGGGAATATGGAGGCTACTGGAAAGGCCTGATATCTCGCTCATGAAGCTCATTAATAGCTGTCCTTGCTGAATGCCCTGGAGCTCGATCCTGCATCGGCTGTCGCTGAGGATTCAGTCTAACTGTCACAGAGTACCTTGTCCGGTTAAGCATGGCAGAACCTTAACTAAACTCTGTGGGTCTGTGATGCCCTTAGAGGATACACTCTGGGATTCACCCAAGCTTGCTTATTACCCTAAGCCGGCATTGTGGGCCTTGGCTCACTATTATAATAGGAGATGATCTACTTTACCAAAAAGGAGAAGTCATCTAACCAGAGGACAGCTGTGCACTGTATATTAGAGAATGCCAAGTAGGATATAAAGATAAAGGCCAATATAATATCAGATAGAATTGCAGTGCTGTGAAAGCTAGTGATCAAGAACTAAGTGTGGATCTCAGATAAAATGATCCCCAGCTATATTGATTTCTCTGTTCTACTGTGCCTCTTCCCCTCTGGGTTATTGTCAACCAATGGTCTCTGTTAGTCTGTAACACTAACTATTCCATCTATCAGAGGAATAATTTGCTGGGCAAAGGATTCTCCATTTATAGATCCCCATTCCTTCTCCTAAAATAGACAAGGACCCTTCTTATCCCCATAGATAGACCCCCAGAACATCCAAACCTGTTTTCACTGAATTCTTTGGACTATACAGTCTGGATGAAGCTTTTCCCCAGGTCTGCAGGTTATCCATATCTTTTTATGTCTTCCACCATGTATCCAGGTCTCATCAGTCCAAAGAATGAGACAC
>PDNA01000186.1:0-62808 GCA_002573605.1 Polytolypa hystricis UAMH7299 | reverse complement strand
CAGTTAGAGTTTCTTAGCCAAAGGTTGTCTGATTGCTTCCAAGGTTGCAGGAGGGACATGTGGCCATGTGATGGTTATGATCTCGATAAGAATATTAATTGTATCATTGAGTCAACTGACCAAAGAGTCAAGAGTGAAAGCAGGAAAGTATACTAGCTTATAATATTCTATGACTTCATTTGCTCAGGTTTGCCAATCGTAAAGGTGCAACTGGATATCGTGATCTCCAAAGTGTTTCAGAAGACCTCCCAACTCCCCTCATGCACGGCTCACCCAGGATGTAATCCATAATGTGCCCACGCCTTCAAATTCTCTGTGCTTGATCGATCAACCTTTCTTCACAATAGAGTTTATACAAACTGCCAACGCACCTCCTACGCAAATTATGCCGGATTGACTTTGGAAGATTGGAAGGGTCAATTCAATCGCGAGGTGCAAGAGGTTTGATTCGTGGATCGTGAGTGGGGTAATGGTGGGATTCAGCGTGCACAGACCAGGCCCAGGGTTTGGCGCAAAATCCCATAGTCCGAAAGGACCTGGTCGAATCCCAGTCTTGTCAAATATATTAATGTTTTTTGCTGTCAGTTTTCATTTCTATGCCGTGGGAGACCCAACTTGCTACACCAGGGAGGACAATTGAGAGCTCTTATTATGGAAGAGCTATCAGCAGCGCGAGTATGTATGTACCTCGCCTCTCTAGGATAAAAGAATCCGCACTCTCCCCCTTCGTCAATGGGGCCCAGCTAGACTCCATCCATTCCTAGCCGCTCTATCTATCTCCTTGTTGTTTTCTTACATCCCCAGCATGTTACACGGCATTGACCCGCATGGGGAGCCCATCGGCAACTTTGATATTGCCGTTCGATGGGAAATGCAAAAGCGGCAGAAAGGCCTCCAAGGGAGTCCACCCGTCAAGGTCAAGGGTAAGTACATGAGAGGAGCCAGGAGACGAAAAAAAAAAAAAAAGGAACAGCCAGCATGAAACCAGTAGTCGACGATTGCTAAAATCCTTCTGCCGCATCGTGGTCAGAAATATGGGGATAGTGAAGAGGAAAAAAAGACAAGTTGGAATTGAAGCTTGGTGCAGTTTTAGTTCCCGTGTCCCTCCTTCCTGTTTTATCTGCTTTCCCCGCCATCCCTGTGCCGCTGCTCCAGCAAATGCGAGACGACAATTGGGGGAAAGGAGGTAGTGAAGATGCATGCATGCCCTTGACCTGGTGTCATGTATGTGGGTAAAGGCGTTTCTGCGATCGGGTTGTCTTGTTTGACATATGCATACGTCTACGCTATCCCTGCTAACAAAACGCAGCTCCTGGTCAAAAAGTCTCTCATGGTCTTGTAGAGTGTCGAGGGCTTCTAGAACATCGATGGCTGCTATTGCGGTAATTTCAAGGCCATCATCGTACCAATGTCTGAGAAATCTTCCCCTCTGAGAGACTACTCTTGAATTATTCAGGCGCCATTACGTGGTATTGCTGTTGCTATGGACAGGAATATTTGTTTTTCTTCATGCAGCATTTTACTCTTCTGGATGTTTCCGGCCATAGTAATATGAGTTCCGTGTTCCTGAATGTTCCCCACGGGGGCAAGCAAGGTTGAATACACAAAAAGCAGGCCTTGGATCGATATCACTGTCAACCCTGGCCACAGATCAAGTGCTTTGTGGCATTGGCCAAGATCATGGATACCAGCGAATGGACCTTGGACGGAACTCCATGGGAAGATAAAGCGGATGTAGCTATTTCATCCCGGAAAAGCTCTCAACAAATGTCCTCCCAGCTCTATACATTCCTAGGCAGGTGCGAACGTGCGAAAACTAAGGACGAACTCCCGTCTCGGATGAAATTTGCAAAGACAGAGTCTGCCCAGTCTTTTTCTGCGCTTCTAATCGGATAACGCTTTGATTCGTGAAAAAGAACATGCTCGGTGTCACCAGCTTCGCTGGCGAACGCCTCAGACAGCTGGGCCAGATGAATTGTGTAACGTCGAGCGCCTTGGGCGGTCATTCCGACTGCAAGCACCAGTATGCAAGGCGAAGCTGGGTAATATTTCCTCCACGGGGAAATTCTTTCTCGAAGATGGAATCTGAGACATATCAAGTTCATGCTGCGAGAGAGCAAGGGACAGGTGGATGTCGTTGGATAGAAAAGGACGCATATCGAGACATTTTAAGGCGGGATATGTTGTTAGACGTTCGGTTTGAAATCCTGATTGAAGGGTTTGACCTAACTGAAAGCTGGATAGGTTCAGTGGATAATGTCTAGCACCACAATTGCCTCGCGTCATCCAGAGTGCGTGCTGCATGTATGACATAGTTCTCCCTTCCACAGCCCCAACACACTGCCGTCATTTGCTGAGGAAACCTACTTTAGTATGGTTAATATATTCCAGAATGCTTGGTCATAACATTGCTATTAGAGCGGCGAAGACAATGAGAAAGACATTGGCGTACTTTGGGGTGTCTCCTCAGGCAATTGTATCGATATAGGAGCTAAGTGGCTCATGACCAATTCAGTGTGCAGTTACTGGAGAAATTGCAAGGCTCATCATCTTTATAAGTGATTGCGCATTTTGCACTCAAGATCCCATCCTTGACTGGCATTTCTTTCTTTAAATATTCCATTTGCTCGGTTGAGAACTTGAGATATAGGTGGGAGAAGTATCTGAAGAAAGGAGAATATGCCAGGTTTATCAAGCCATAGGATACATATTCAAACGCAAAATAAATGTATTTTCCACCAGAGACTTCTTCAAATTCACTTGTCTAGGCCATATCAAGAAGATCATTCCTTTTTATCAAGCATAGAAAGGCAAAGTGAAATATACTTATATCCAATCCAATCCATCAACTTCATCACATGCGTATGATAGCCCAATTCGGAACGGGATATTTTTCCTCCGGTCAGCGATCTTGATGGACCCACCTGTGTGAAAATCGCCCTCTGATTGGTGGGATAATATTGCTAGTCTCGGCTTTTCGGGGGGATTTTTGAGCATGCGAGCGCTGCCGTCATCGCATCCTACTCCAAGCTTTTGAAAAGTCCTGCTTTGCCTGGCGGGACCTGATGGGTACCCCGTCCGCCAACATATATCCGCTGCTGGGGGTTGTAGCTGACGGTACCATGGCTTCGAACGGGACTTCCTGACTTTTGGCTTCTGATTCCTACATGCTCCGTTCCTTGTGTGTCCAAGCGTCAAGCGTCATCTGTTCCAAACAGAGCTTGTCAGAGTTCCTGTCCAGCCGAGAGTCATCCTACCTCTAATTCAAGACCTCTCGTCTTCTTCTATTCTTAATTTTTATCCATTGCTCTCTCCTTGTTGCTGCACAACCTGCATCTCTCCTCTGTCGTCTCCTATACGTTGCTAATCCTTCATTAAGTTTCATCTACTATTGTTACTATTGGTTGTTGGCAATACGCCAGTGAAAACCAACTTATCTTTACCACAGTATTTCTATCTTAAATTTTGCCCGTATGTCTAGATTTGAAGAGAGGGCCACATTGGTGAAGGAGCTTGCACCGCTGACTGACGAGTAGATCCTCCAGTGTCTTTTCCTGAATATCGCGTCCCCAGCGCTTTGACTCATAACTCCACCACCGACCCTACACGACCTTTTCTACTCATCGCGGCATGGCGTCCCGTCAATCAGGGCGCTTAATCAGGCCGTTTCTATATACAACTACCGCTGTTGCGGCGGGAGGAGGACTTCTTTATCTTTCTTACCGCCCTCGCAATATTCCTGGCTCTGATCCTGCTCCCGTTCCACCACCTTCGTATGCGCAAGGAGGCAAGCTAATACCTCCAACATTTCCATCCGCCAAGAGTCGCGATGAGCAAATTGCGGATCTAAGACGGTACTCAGGCGTAAATAACAATGGAGAAACGAGTGAATCTTATGACCTCCTCGTTATTGGAGGCGGTGCCACTGGTACTGGAATAGCGCTGGACGCTGCTACGCGTGGTCTGAAAGTTGCATTGGTCGAACGTGATGATTTCAGTGCAGGTACAAGTAGCAAGAGCACGAAGCTGGTTCATGGTGGTGTCCGCTATCTGGAAAAGGCAGTCTGGGAATTGGACTACAGCCAGTCAGTAAATGCTCTTATGGCCCACCTCCTTTGAGGCAGTATCGCTGATATTGTTCCTGGATAGGTATGCGCTAGTTAAGGAGGCCCTGAGGGAGCGAAAATACTTCCTTCATACAGCACCGCACCTTTCGATGTGGCTCCCTATTATGCTGCCGGTGCAGAAATGGTGGCAAGTGCCGTATTTTTGGGCGGGGACTAAGTTTTATGACATACTTGCTGGCTCCGAAGGCATCGAGAGCTCTTACTTCTTGACAAAGAGTAGGGCTTTGGCCGCGTTCCCAATGCTGAAGAAGGACAATTTATTTGGCGCATTGGTTTATTATGGTAACTATAACCTAATTCCTCCCTAGATACATTGATTCCCTCACAAAGCTAATATTGAATAGATGGCGCACATAATGACTCCCGCATGAATGTCTCCTTAGCAATGACTGCAGCATTGTACGGTTGTACGATTGTGAACCACATGGAGGTAACTGGTCTGACAAAAGATGCATCTGGGAAGCTTAATGGTGCGCGGGTCAAGGATTTGATTTCCGAGAGAGATGGCCAAACCCCCAAGGAATTCACCATTAGGACGAAGGGAATAATAAATGCCACAGGGCCTTTCACCGATTCTATACGGAAAATGGATGAGGGACAGACGAACGAAATTGTAGCCCCAAGCTCCGGTGTGCATGTGGTACTCCCAGGTTATTACAGTCCAGCCAAAATGGGGCTCATCGATCCCGCTACCTCTGATGGACGAGTCATCTTCTTTCTTCCATGGCAGGGAAACACCATTGCTGGAACTACAGACAGTCCTACTTCCATATCGCAGCAACCCATACCGTCCGAGGAAGATATCAACTGGATCCTTAGCGAAATCAGAGGATACCTCGCTCCGGATATAAACGTTCGACGAGGTGATGTTCTCGCAGCGTGGTCTGGCATTCGACCTCTTGTACGCGACCCGAAAGCGAAAAATACAGAATCCCTGGTTCGTAGCCATCTAGTGACTGTGTCAAAATCAGGTCTTCTGACTTGTGCTGGTGGGAAATGGACAACGTATCGCCAGATGGCCGAGGAGGCTGTGGATGAAGCTATCAAGCAATTCCATCTGCAGCCTCGTCCAGTGTCTGGAGATCCAGCTATCAGTGGAAGCAGTCTTATTCGTGACCGCGCCGTTCTCGACGGCTCCTGTCAAACGCACCGAGTTCGTCTAATCGGCGCTCACGGATATTCGAATACTCTATTCATCAATCTCATTCAGCACTTTGGTTTAGCCACTGACGTTGCTCAACATTTGGCCCAAGCGTATGGTGATCGTGCCTGGGAGGTTGCGGCAATGGCATCTCCAACAAAAACTCGCTTCCCGGTTCATGGAGTCCGCATTTCAAATCTCTATCCCTTCATAGACGGCGAAGTTCGATACGCTATTCGGCAAGAATATGCGCAAACTGCAGCTGACGTGCTAGCTCGAAGAACCAGACTCGCTTTCTTAAACGCCCAGGCTGCCCTCGAGGCTCTTCCAACCGTGATAGACTTGATGGGTGAGGAGCTTAAATGGGATCAACGGCGCAAAAATACTGAGTGGAAAGATGCCGTGGACTTTTTGATTTCAATGGGCCTGCCTAAATCCCGCCTCGGTGTCACGAGAAAGGATGTCGAAAGCGGCAAAGCCAGTGCATTCGATGAGATGGAGCGCAAACTCTACTCACGACTTGGTAAGCCCCTTATGCTGGCCGAACGGACCAACAACGATACTAACTGCCTGAATAGAAGGACCCGCGGCGCCATAGATGTCAAACAAGCCTGAAATGGGACAAATATTTGAGCCATCATGCTGACTACAAACAGCGACAGCACCCCTTTTCGATCCTCAACCTCTCACGCTTCGACAATTTAGCTTAGACTAGCCTTCCTAGAACCCCTCACTTTCCGCTGCAGAAATAGCCAGTTCCACGAAATTAAAGCTATCTCCACCACATCCGACCAGGTGCTCGGGACGAGCACCACGCTGTCGCATTGCCTAGACATTTTGGTTGGGCGTCATTGGATTGTATATATTGGGAGACTTTTGGTTGTAGTCCCATTTTTCCCTTTCAGCCATCCTCCCAGATAGATTTTGTTTTTGGATAGAATTGTATTTTATCTGAGGTTGGAGTTTCTTCCCTTTCCTATTTCTGGGCAAGGTCGACTTGCATCTCGAGGCTTCCGGACGCATGCGTGCTTGTGCGAGTATTTTGCTTGCGTGAGTATTGGATGGCTCAGGCATAGATACCACTGCGCTTTTGCATAACATTCTTTCAGCGCCATTATTATGGCTCAATCGGTTTCCTTCCCTGCTTGAGCGACGGGTTCTGCATGTATATGGTCCCCATTCCCGCCTTATAACCCCTCCCCCTTACTCAAACCATCGTGAAAGAAATGGAGATGTCTGGAACCCTCGCTATATATTATAGATCTATCCTACCCTTGTCGCGCTCGTCTTATTCGAGGTAATATCGGCCTGCTATCTAAAACACCCGGCTTTTAGGAATTAACTTTGTGCGCGTACCAGGAATAAAGGCAGTAGGCCCCCTATATACGGGTCCTAGAGCTCCTGAGTGCAAGCGCAGTGGAACAAAGGCCTTCCTGTGTCAGGGTACCGGTCCGGTATATGCGACAGGCCAGGCTGATATTTCTATCAGTGCATTAACACCTTCACTACCACCACCATCGGCGGTATGAGTATCTCATAGAAGCCCACTAGAGGAGAATTCACGCTTACTTCACCACCAGACGATCTTCTGATTCACGGCCTAGATATCCACTCTCAACTCGAAGGACCCGCCTGATCTCCTTCGATGTCACCCTCGGTGCAACATCTGACGTCAACGCGGCCTGTTTGTGAGATTTAGCAGTATCTAAAATATGCAGCTAGCTTTAGATGGCAAATTTTCAGAGATGATGCACCAGACTAGGAAATTAGAAATTACTGCACACAAACAACAGCTGTATAATTCTTAAATTCCCTAACTAACTTGATTCTATCAGTAGATACCACTTAGGTCAGTTTTGACGTCGGGGTTGACATCTATGGAATTAAAGTAAGTTTCTTAGAACCAAGGCCTGGACCTTTCTTTCAACAGCGCACACATTGATGTAACACCCTTTCCCAGAGAATTATTTGGTACCTACTCCACGTTATACTAGGTGTTTCACATTGACCAGTTCCCACTTCACAGCCACTTGGGTCAGAATTACAATCAACTCGAAAGGCTAACAGCCTTTTTAGTATTATTCTGTACAAGTTCGGATCCACACAAGGGTGGAAAAGAGATCCGTTGGTGGGGTCAAAAGGGGAGGGGGGAATTGGCCCATGATTTTCATCCTTCGGCAATTTGTAGAAAAAAGCATTTCATGCAGCGGCATTGGTGCTTGCTATTTCTGGTTCCCCGAGTTTACACCAGAGAGTACATAGTAGTATAGCTAGGTCTCTCTCTCTCTCATAGGGGTCTTACGAGATGTCCAAATCAATTCCTGGAGCGGAGTTTATTCATGCACTACTGCTTTTCCCCCGCCCGGTCCCCAAGCAAAAAGGTTGGTCACTTGACAAAATTTAATAAAAGAATGGAGAATTTGTTGCTGCATGTGTGGGACAAAGAGGGCCCAACAGGCCTCTCCAATTTATCCAACACTTTATTAGTTTGCAGCTTTTAGGCGGGGCTACTGGTGCATTTTCTTTTTTATGTTTTTATCATAGGCTATCGTTTTTGATCCTCAGGGAAAGCGCTGCCCGCGTAAACGAGGTGAATTGGGTTGCAGAAAGGCCATGGGTCCACTAGCTATGTATTCAGGCCTATACCGAGGCATCACAATGTTCCTGAGAATCAGGCCTTAGAGGGGATATCAAGCCCTCAAAGATGTAGATATAGATATATATATATATAATTTAAGTGAGTCATTGAACAGATGGTTCGATATCTCTTCACTTGCCTTAAGCCGTGGCCACGTATTTTCCAATCCTCGCTCACCAGTCTGCGCATGCTGAACAGAGTGGTTTCAAGGAATCCTCGTCCAACATTTGTTTCTAGTTCATGCGGAGGATATGCCATGTGACGCATGAGAGGTGAATTTCGTGGTAACTAAAAACCCTAGTTAAACTTTAGTTTAACCTTATGGCATCATCACCGCGAACCCCACGCCTCAACGGTCAGGGATGAGGCCTGATGAAGCCTCATTTTGCGGATACAGTTCACATATCAAAGAATCCTTCGCGTTCATGGAAGTGCTACATAGTTTGCTCGGTTTTTCTGACCCCAAATGCTTTTTTTTTCCTTTTGTTATTTGGGCGAGGCGGCCATTGGTGTTTCGGGTCAGACTGGTCCAAACGTAAACTTTTGTGAAGGCCCGGTAGCATGATGAAAACCGAGGAAAGGCATAGCAGGATATGGACTTCCGTATGTTGAGAAGCTAGTGAGGTCAATCGGGGGGTTCTCGAAGTATATACCAGGTGGTACTCTGGCGGGGTGGGCAAAGCAAACCCCTTTGGGAACGACGGCCGGGTCTTTTGGTATCAAGGGATAAATAAAGGGTTCGGGTAACGCGGGCGCGGCCAGTTTCAAATCATTTTTTGCCTTTTCTATGTTCGGTCGGTATGATAATCTTACCTGCAGTGTGATTTGCCTTAAAACTATATCCTCAAACATTGGTCTGCGCGGAACCGGGTATTATTTGCTGGAGAACGGATCCCTTGCATACGGAGGACCCTTCTTTTTTTTTTTTTGAAGGGGAGGCTGAGGCGGAAAAAATTAATTCGTTCGGGTCCTTTCGAGTTATCACTTTTCTATTCGTATTAAACGTGCCGATACGGAGTGGAATGGGTGATATTCGCATACTAAGCCGCTTCCCCGCACCAACAAACGAGAAAACCTTCTTAAGGAATCAAAGCCAATTGGCAGTTGCATTGCCAGTTCAAAGGATATAGTTAAGGTTCGCGGACCGCGTTTCGACCCTGCAACGACCGTTTATTCCACTATGGGTTGTTCTTTGAGACATGACCAATTGTGTTGCTGGATACACCGAACTTGTTTCACGAACTAAGAGCTAAATTGTTAAGGCCGAATTCCAATATATATATTAATCCGGTGTCAAGTGTAAACTCTGTGCTACAAGTTGGTCTGTTAGTTCATAGTTGAAATACCCAACAATAACAAATGAGTAGCTTGAAAGGAGGCCGTCATAACCCATGCATCAGGTTGGGAGTCGAGTGATATAGAAATCATTATCGAAATCCTAACTCGCTGGTAGTTGCAGCATGTGAGGTGAATCTCTTGATAAGCCCTGGCCCAGACTACTGGGTCTTTGGTCGATCTGTGACGTGTGCAGCGTAGCAACTCGGCTTTTCGTCAGAGATGCCAACAGTGGTGGCGCAAAGACTAAGCGTCTAGAAAACCTTCAGAAGGGCTTGACCCTCCGCGCTTTTGTAAATATGAGGGGTCGAATGAGTCGCTGCTGTGGGGCAATACCGCATCGGGTTTACCCCAGAGCTTTTCTTATTTTAGTTCAATTCGCTACCATTGCATTAGGTGCGTGGGACTCGGGGCACTGGGTGACCAAGCCTCATTGGGGACGGGGTGGACATGATATCCAGACCGAAGACAGAGGAAAACATATTCCATTCAGCCACATAGGGATAATACGGGTGTCGGGGTGTTGTGAGTCTGTGGCACCACAGGTATCAACAAAGAACGCGCAGGAGTCTGGATTTTGGGCAGTAAAAAGCTTCCTAAATAGGGGATGGATGGAGGGCAGAATGAGATGGATCAGAAAGCTCCCTGATGATCCCTGTCCGCTAAGTGGTTGTACACGTGGCAGGGTGGATGGTCATTTTGATTGGAACCGAGCGTCGGAGGCTAAAGGGCGGGTGGCGCCTGTGCTAACGGAGTTCTGGGTCCTTCGAGTGAATATGCTAAAGGGTAAAGAAGGATAGGCTGCGGGACGGGTGCATAAAAGGTGCCGGGATCAGGTACAGAGTGCATCCATGCCAGCCTTTGAGTAACGTTGCTCAGTGGTGACGGGAGAACTACCCGAAACCTTTTTCTCGGATCGTACGCATTTTGACCAGACGTACGAGGAATATTTGTATATAGTTGCGTTGCGTACCTATTGCCATCGGCGGAGGCCGCTTTTCTTTGTTTCCGGATATTTTCGAATCAGTAGATCTTGGGGGGGCGTTGATTATTGACTGAGGTTCTGTGATGGCCTGGGGAGGGATCGGGTACTAACTACAACTTTATCGGTCAATTATATCCCATGCATTTGGTTGCTGAAAGGGATGGAAACGATAAGGGGGCCTCGAAAGGAGACAATATTGCTTCTGCTGCTACAGTGAGCAGTGAGATACCAGCTTTGAGCCGCGGACGGAAAACGAAAATCATATACAATTCGGCAGAAGGTGATATTGGGAAGGCAACCACAATCTCATTGGGACGGTAAAAACACAGCAACAGCTTTATGGTGCAGTTCTTGATGGGCAGCAAAATCTTAACAATGCCATGCTGCGTTGCAAATGGACAAATTACAAATACTTAGGAAACTGGCGGGATTTTCCAAATCAAAGACAGAAGGCAGAACTGAAGCCAACAGGAACCCGAATAGAAGGGTACGCAGGAACCATAATTACCTTTTATAACCTATGTCAATGACAATGTGCCCAATTGGTCGGGAATGTGATAATCCGACAGTCTCACGACAACAATGACCGGCCGGATTGCACATTTTAATGCCTGCTAGCAAAAATAAAATTGCATTGAGGAATTGTGCAACGGAAATATGGGACATATACCATTGAGTAAACGGAAAGGTTCAAACATTGCCAGCACCCCTGCATCCATTCGATCCCTCCTCTGCGATGAAAACCGAGGAAAGGTGCGTGCCACTGACAGGCGGCTCGCCCTTGGCTGTGATGCGGTTGGGAGGATGGGCCAGGTCAGATTGCTAGCACCTCTGAATACAATGCCATCCACTTCTCAGCTGACCTGTGGAGGTCAGAAAACTTATGTTGACGACTCAACCATCACACCATCTCAAGCTTCATAGCCAAAGCTTCTACCACCGGGAGCAGGATCACAAATTGACCCGTACAGAGCAAGTGGCAACGTTCGCTCGAAACTTAAATGTCAAGAATAAGAGGTAACGGTGCTGGATTAAACGCGGAGGATAGCATTCATGGTTTTCGAGGTGTTTAGAGTGGTCCAACGCAAGGAGGGAAGAACGGATCGGTTTGGCTTCGATTTGTCTCGGTTTCGGTTTTGGACAGGCCCAAGGAATGGATCAAAACATTGAGGTCAAATGACAGTCGTGGGCGGCAGGATTGAAAAATGGACTGGATATAAGGAGAACACCAAAGTAGAATTTCGTTGCAGGGGTAGGAGCGTTCGCATTAGGCCAAAACGTGGGTAGGTCGCATCGCAAAAAGGAGCAAGGGGCAAGCTCCTTGCGTTTTTTCCGTTGGGCCATCCAAGGAGTTTTCAAAGTAGGTACTTCAGAAAAGGCGACAATGACAAAAAGAAGAGATGTATGTACACATATAGGTGAGCGAACGGAGCGCATAGTATATTCGCAATGCAGAGCACACGAGAGAGCTGCCGACTCAGCAGCTCTCTCGTTGGGTGTATCCATCGATGTCAGAAGGAGATCCCTGGAAATTATTCCAAAACCGCTCCACCGCGCGCTGGGCGACAGTTGAACCACGAAACCGGTCCTGGAAGTAGTTGAAAAGCGCAAACTCGTCTCGAGAAAGGACAAACGAATCTGGTTGTGCCTGTACTCTTCGCCAAAGCTCGTTGATGGCATTATTGAGAATCGTGTTCACTCGGGCGTCGATATGGCCATTTTCGCTATTCCTAGCCGACTCTAATGCGCGGCGTACCGTTTCGCCATCTGGAGTCGAAGAACTGTTCGCCATTGTCGCAGAGGTGTTGGTACGATGCTGTCAATTAACAAAGAAATCGATTTGAGGCGGGGGAGGGGGGTAGTGAAGGGGTTTTAAAATAATAATGCCCAGGTTTCGAAGCCTAGTAGTAGCAGAGATAAAGACGATAAAATTCTCCAGGGAGGCCCTTGTAGCCATCCATCATCAGTCACCCTATGGACTTGCAGATGGGTTACTCTATGCAGAAAATCAAATGCGGAGCTTCGAGAACCCAACAGACCCCTCTCGCGGCGGCGTATGACGAACGAATAATGGAGACTGAGCGTACATGTTAAAATAGTCTGCGCCCAAGATGGGTTCTGAACGTTTTCACTTTTCGTTGGTCTTGTTTTTCGGGGCACCTACGCTGTTGGCTTTTCCTCCTTTGGAAATAAACGGCATCCACAAGAAAATAACGGACCCCAGATAGGTTATTGAATTTCAATACCAGCACAAATTCGAGCATGCGGTAGGTGGGGCCCTAAATGGCCTTTTAGCCGCTGTAGTCCCCGCGGGCTGGTGGTCCCGAATCCGTTGCACGCCAATGAGCGCCGGAAGGAGGGTATGCGGCCACCAGTGACAAGAGAATGGCGAATGGTTGGATAATGGGGGAGGGAGAGCGAGGGAGAGGGAGCGGGAAGCGAAGCCTGCCCATAAGGCTCAAGGTTAGAAAGGAAGGCGCATTGGCAATTTTGCCAGTCGCCGCTCCCCAGAGCTGCATGTCATGCAATAATAACCATACCTGCCCTCGCAGGGGCTGTGCATTAGCGATGTCCATTCCGGCTGCCTCACAGATACACTGTCAGGGATAAAGTGGTTTTGTATCAATGTGCGGCGTGAAACTCGTCAATCCCACGGAGACATCAGCAGTAGCAACAGCCGAATTCTAAATGAGTAACGTGCAATCATTGCATGCACCAATGACGTGCATAAAACCGTGTTGCAATATACGGTCCAGGCCGATGGCAACTGGTTCCATTCGGTACTTTGCCATTCCTGCTCCAGAACGTCTCTTCCATTTTTTCTACCGCCATCATTCTGATGCCAAAATCATGCGGCCCCTGGTCTTACATTATGCCTTCATCTGATGGCGCCCACTGTATGCGAAAGGTTGCCCAGAAAAGGAAATTAAAGAACGCATGCCACCAACTGATTGGTATTGTATCATATTATGTATGTCCCTCCAGACGATGGGCCCAATGCGGTGGAGAAAGGTCGGGTGTTTATGTACGTGGAGCAACAGTATGCCGACAGGCCCCTGCATCTCAAGCTAGCTGCGCATCTCGAGCTTCATATCTCCAACGCATTGTCCCCCATAACAAGACAAGGCATATTTTAGATAGCTCCACGTTTTGTTTTTTTGAGTCCTTTTCCACGTCGAATACGCGTCTCTGATATGGAGTGGAAGCTAAGCCCTTCAGCGAGGAAGTAGCTGATGTGATGGAGCAGAACTGACTAGATCTCGAGGAAAGGGTTCTGAAACGAACCGCGGATAAGGAAAAGATCGAGGAGTCGAGGAGGTCTAAACTAGGTAGGTGATTCGACCTTTGGACTTTCAGGAATGGTTGTCGAGGGTTACCATGAGTTTGCCAAACAATGGTGAGGTCGATGTCCAGTTGGCACAACTTCGCATACCAGGCATAGAAAAGGGACACGAGCCATCATGCCATGTGCCTTGAAGGAATAAAGCAGTCAATTTAAGCAGAGGAATAAGCGCGACTGGAGGCATATATACTGTACCCAGATCTCCCACAACTCAATGCTGGCTCTGAAACCAGGACTGTGGCGGATCACATGTGGTTCAAATCACAGAAAAGCCTTCTGTGGCACCAGACTGCCAATTTGATGCCGCTCCCACCTCGGGTGTGCGTTCTTCACTGCAATCAGAATGGAAGTTGTCTTCTGTCCATGACCGAAACGGCAGATAAAATTGGTGAATATGTCTAGAAAGCTGTGCGGAAAACGCTAGGGGAGAGACGGAAACCTAAACCTTCTTGCCCCTGAGTTCATATGCGCCTCCCTGGGTTCCGATGTGCCCCTCCAGCTTCTTGTCTCAGATGAATACGCGATTCCAACATGACCATGGACGGCGAGGCTGACAAGGCCGGTTTCTAGTATCAACGAAATTATCCGATGGCTATTCTCCGTACTCCATATTGTGTTGCAAGCATATGTGAGAATTCATTAGTCTGCGCCACTGGCGAATGTAGTGACAGGGAACAGCTCAGCAGCAGACTCCATCGCTACCGAGCCCTCTTGCCGTTCAGCCCTCAGATGTCCTTTGCCCTTCTTACGTTCCCCGATTATGCCCCGCAGAAACGGGGTTTGTGCATCTTACTGATTGACTCAAATTTTGCACTGGGGCAGCTGTTTCATGCCTCCTTTGGATCCAGCATGCAGTCAAAAGGTAAGGTCATCATATTTGAGAAACTAATAGTCTTCAGTTATCAATGTTAATTGGGGGAAGAAGGCAAGCCGATTGCGAGCAGGCGGCTGAGATGAGCTTAAGGTTGGCATTCCCTGACTCCGTTTTACGATTAGAATGATAACTTCAATTAAACAGATCATCTTATTAAATTAAATCGCAAATCTTTCAGCCCTACCTCAAGTTTAAACTGACAAGGGTTTAAATAACTACCCAGGAGTTCCCCTTGGTTATTACAAAACAACCAGCTCCAGGAGAGCTTTGCTTCCCAGTGGAGGTCTAAGACCTGCCCTATTGAGGCTATTGTTAGTGACCCTATACATGGATTAACGCCGAATTTAGGGCCCAGACCATCGGAATACATCATTGAAGCGTTTAGGATGTTTTGTCGCAGCGTTTGTCCCTACAAGTACCGTGGAAATGGAAAGATTACACATCCTTGTAGATTATGGGATCCGAGCATGCTGCAAGGAGGGCCTAAGCAGCTCCTCGCTACCAGGGTTAGGGGTGACCGCCCACGCTTGATACTTCATATTATTACTGTCTATATGTCCCTTACATCTGACGATTGCTCGCGGCTGAAGGCTGCCATCGGGTTGTTCCATGATTAGCCTTGCGGCCGTGGAATTTGACTGTTCTGCCTGTCCCTTGCCTCATGCATGTGCATATATCAACGGAGGGGCCAGGGCGGGAACGTCGTAACGGAGCGCTCAGCCACTGGAAAAGTGACAACGGTCCTCTCCCTACATGGTAGTCTAGCCAACTGCTAAAGTTCCTAAAGGGCTCCGAGGCCATGCCTCCTGCTTCATGGCCTTGCATTTTACCCCCTTGTGATTATCATCACATTGAAAGCGAATTGCCCGGCACTTAAGCGATAATTGTTCCGTTCGTCTGATCCTGCATTATAGTGCAACTCTGGGCGTGTCCAAACGGATATATATCAATCCTGTGCCCATCCATAGATACAGAACAACGCAAACAATACGAGCATCTGACTTGGCCTAAAAATCAACCACATATTGTATCCTGAGGCAATAAATATCACAGCGTGCAAAAGATCCAGGCATACACTCCCTGTTTGCTTGTTAATAGTCAAAATTTCTAGCTGATACTTTAGCAATCCCGGTCCTCGTTTCACAATGTGCGCCAAACTGGATCCTTTGACGGATGTTAGAAATGTGTTTGCGGTATGTTAGTACTGACGCAAGCAACAGTCTCCCCTTCGTATACTATGTACCATATTTTTTGTATTGGATAGCCAGCGGAATATAGAGAACATCAGGGGGCACAATCATATCGCCGTAAATTTACCTCCATGTTCTTGAGACTGGAAGGAATGATACATACTAATATACTCCAGGACAAACAGGGGACGGAGGGGGCATATCAATCACGTGATATAAAAAGATTGCCAATCTGCGGGGAATATTAAACAGCTCCAGTCTCTTGCTCCCTTAGTTACACATCCCAACGAGGAATTTTCCCACACCAGGTTGGAGAGAAGAAGCAACTGGGGATCCTGAAAAGGCCCTTTAGATGAGACATGGTTTACTACTACACGTCGAATGTGGTTTTGCCGCCTGCCTTCATCTATGTGGGCAAAGACAAGGTCGAGAGTTAGCTCCCGCTTCCCCACCGCGCTCACAGTCACTTGTTGGAGTTGACTGCTAATGATTTGCGGTTGGAATCAATAGATGAGGAGTTGATAAAATATGGCTTGGAAAAAGACGTCTGGTATTACACCATGAGCAGGTTGCTTTGTTAGTCTTTCCCATAGCCACGTACTTACCATTGTGCATGGCTACAGGGTTAGTGCCTCCGTTCTCCTATCCGTCTGGGGTAGGCGATATTGATCCTCCTGGCCCCCCTTAGTTCCACGTCGACAATTTATCCAGCGCGCACGTCTACCTCCGCTTACGGGATGGCGAAACGTGGGACAACATTCCCGAGGACATTCTCGAGGATTGCGCCCAGTTGACGAAGGCGAACTCGATTGAAGGTGTGTCCTGTCGTCAATATCGACGCATCCGCTTCCCGGCATACGATACTGTGGCCGATGACTTACGTCGTTGTGTGTTTGCTAGGGAACAAAAAAGATAACATCACCGTCATCTATACGCCTTGGTCCAATTTAAAGAAGTCTGCGGGCATGGCAACCGGCCAGGTCTCTTTCCATAATCCTAAGCTTGTTAAGAAGGTCTTCATTCCTGTCCGCCTGAATCCTGTCGTCAACCGGCTTAATAAAACCAAGGAGGAAAAATATCCGGATTTACGGGAAGAAAAGGACGAGTATATGAAGAAGCTCGGACGGGAGGAGAGAAAATTAAGGGAGGAGAGGAAGGCAGCTGAAAAGCGTGAGAAAAAAGAGAGAGAAGAATTGAGATGGCAAAAGGAGCACGCTTA
The DNA here is from genome assembly GCA_002573605.1 of Polytolypa hystricis UAMH7299. Classification (NCBI taxonomy): domain Eukaryota; kingdom Fungi; phylum Ascomycota; class Eurotiomycetes; order Onygenales; genus Polytolypa; species Polytolypa hystricis. The sequence goes on along the minus strand of PDNA01000186.1, from coordinate 45,956 downwards.
TGATGATTTGCTGAACGAGGAGAATGTTCTGCAGAGCAGCAACCAAGACCGTGACGCAGATTTTCTCGATGATTTTATGTGACATGAAATATATTGCATGCCATTATTTATATCTATTGTGGTCACGTTGGTTTTTTTTGCGGTAACATTATTGGTCGTGTCTCATCCACGTTGCTATGGTGGCCTTGGGGGATTGTTCAAGCCGAGAGTCAGAATGGTCAATGCAACCATGCGAGACGACGATACAGAACCGCTATGTTTGGGAAGCCATAAGTTGCCAATTGATACGCTCTACAATTATATCGACTAGCGGCCATCTCATCCCTCCGTCTTCTATACGAGCACATGCTCCCTTTAGAGGCTACGTGCGTGGAGTGTTGTATTTTCTGTTTAAAGCGACGTTCTATGATATCGGAGAGTATGAACCGCAGATCCAGGCGATCCCCTGACTTAATCTTCGTTGGGGTTGTCGAGCATTTTCACCTCTCTGTCCATTCGTTAGTATGTATCTGCGAGGGAATATATTAGCCAGCAGAATGTCGCGCTTTTTCATTCCAAGAATTGCCGCCTTGCCTTGATCTGTATGCAGCCGGTACACTACTAATCTTCGTGCTGCTGCTCGTTCATTTCGGCCGATCATTGGCTTTCCTGATTACCATTTCGATAGTGGGGTGGTTTCAGCCATGCCGTCTATGTGCATAGTAGGTCTACGGATTATATAAATACCTATTCACTACTCTATAAATACTGCAGATGTCGATATAAGGTGGAGGTTTTAGTAGTAGAAGAGACTCCTACTATGTGTACTTAATACATGGCTTGCCAGCTACGGAACCGTGACTCGCTTAAAAATACCGATATTTATTCTACATCTATATATTATTTCCTAGTCATAGTTGCATTTTGGAGGTTTGTTTCTCCTGTGCTATGTATGTATGTATGAATCTAGTAGAGGCTGAAAGTGGACCAGGCGGGTTCCTGTGGACTTTTTAGCTGCAAGGGTTGATTGTCCGTTGTTGGCTGCTGGACCTGAAGAGGTGTCCCAAACCACGCTAAATAAAGAAGTTGACAGACAACAGGCTCTTGTTCAACAGCAACCAACGCCGAACGCCCGCTCCAATAATGCAGAGTCGTCGATCTCATTTTTGGCTACAATAACAGTTTTCATTTATTGAATTAGGTGGGAGAGGAAACAGAGTCCGCTCTTTCAACAATGCCAGCAGATACGTCGTCGTCAGCTCCTCCGCAAGGTAAGCTTTTCCCCCTTGCCTTATTTCCCCAAATTGATTGATCCCTGACACTAAACGCGTATGTCGCGATAATGTAGGGTCCAAGTCGAAGAGGAGGAATAAGAAGAAAAACGCCGCAAAGGCAAAGGCGGAAGAAGCGCACGAGGTCAACGAATCCGCACACGCCGAAGGGTCAGATCAGGAGGAGCAGGCAGCCCAAGAAGCGTCCACTACAGTATGCGGCTGCCTTGACGGATCTCTCCATCGTAACATTGATACTGATTGTTCGCAATTAGGCTCCAGATCACAGCCAGCCGAACGGCGCTCCACCGGAGCAGGCAGCGGATTTGGAAGAATCGAAAGATGGAGGTGATAAGGCCCGTTCGTCCCCAACTACAAATAAGACGTCGCGAGAAGATGAGCGACCCATCACCATTACGGAACGATCACCAGACCTTCAATCAGACGATAGATTCGAAGCGCTGGTACGAGATCGCGATTCTCTACGTGCAGAAGTAACAGAGATGCGGAGGTCATTGGAACAAATCCAGTCAAAACATGATGAGGAGATGGGAGATTTGCAAAAGAAGCTTGAAGCCTCAAGGAACGAGAAGGAGCACGCGGAAGCCCGATTTCGCGATCTGCTGGGGAAAGTCAACACCATTAAGTCCCAACTGGGCGAAAGGTTGAAAGCGGACGCAGTACGAACCCCTCTCCTTCCATCCCCGCCCTCCCAACCCGGATATTATAGGCCGCTAATCTCATTTGTTTCAACTTTTAGGAAGAGCTTGCGCAGACAAGGAGCAGGATTGAGGACCTGGAAAACGAAAATGCCTCTCTTAAGGGTGAGGTTGAAGCTAAGTCGGCGACAATTACGTCACTGCAGAAAGAGGATGAAGAGCGATCAAAGGAGCTTTCTAGCCTGCGAAACCGAACGAACCTGTCGCAACAGAATTGGATTAAAGAGAGGCAAGAATTAGTGGAGCGAGAAGCCGAGACGCGTGTAGAGTTTGAAGAAGCGAAACAGGCCATGCATAGCTGGGAAATTCTGGCTATGGAGGAACGGTCTCATCGAGAAACCCATGCTGAAAGAGTAATCGATCTTGAGGAGCAGCTTTCCAACGTAAAGGCAGACTACGAGAAAGCCGCGGAAGAGGCCAATACTCAAACATTGACTGTTGATGGGCTGCAGAGGGCACTGCAGGAGATTCAGACAGGTAAGACCGAGCATTATATTTATTCCGGCCAGGCGGTTTTCTGACTTATGGCTACGTAGCCCGAAAACAAGAACTACGAGAATTAGTAGAGAGCTCCGATGCGCAGATTGAGGAGCTTCGTAAGAAGGTTCAAGAGGCAGAAACGACAGCTACTGAAGCAAATACGAAACTAGAGGTAGCAGAACAGGAGTTGAAGAGGGCATTGCCATTTGAGAAGGAAGTAAAGGAGAAAAATCTTCTTATAGGCAAACTTCGGCACGAAGCCGTCACCTTAAACGAACATCTTACTAAGGCCTTGCGATTCCTTAAGAAGGGTAAGCCTGAGGATAACGTCGATAGGTAAGTCACCTGAATGCTGTATATAATATGGAGGATGAGTATGCTGACTCCTTCGCAAGGCAACTCGTCACAAACCACGTCCTTCATTTCCTGGCACTCGATCGCTCAGACCCCAAGAAATTCCAGATCTTACAGCTTATCGCTGCCCTCCTGGGTTGGAATGACGGTATGCCCTTCACCCCCATGGATCACACCACAATTTGTACTAATAGCGAGCTTAGAACAACGGCAGCAAGCAGGCCTCGCCAGGCCAGGGACCTCAGCTGGGTTCAGCAGTCTTCGACTCCCCGGTTCCCCAGTTCATAGAACACCCAGTACGCCTTCCTTGTCAACCGATTTCTTTACCGACATGAACAGCAGCCGCAAGGAATCACTGGCGGAACTGTGGTCCAACTTCCTCGAGCAGGAAGCGCAAGCAGGAGCCGCTCGAAAGGAATCTAGGAGCGGAAGCCAATCGACAAGTCACACATCTCCACCATGATTTCTGACTCTCTCCCCCGCTCATTTCACAGGGGACTCGGGAGTCTTGCGCATCAGTAACTTTAAATGAATGAAACGTATCTGTATCTGCAATGGCGTTGAGGTGTTCGTTATGGGAATGGAAAGATACTTGTATCTATGTATATATATAGAGAATCTATTATTATTGTTATACTTATGCCGTGTCTGCACATATGTAGTATCATAATGCTTGAAGAGAGGTTGTGTTTGGGAGCTTGGACGGAATGCCAAGAGCAGAACCAGGCCTCCCTCCTTTGCGGCGTGACTGCGGAGTACATCAGTCACTGACATCAGAAAACCTACAACAGTCGTGCACTTGAATTATTCTACCCCTCTCCGCTCTCCAAAACTTTGCAGATCCCCTTTCATATCCGTCACAATGGCCGCCGCTGCTGGTCAGTAATTCTTCTCCCGTTGCCCCCATTGCTTTCCCTGGCTTTATTGCGATGTATGCCCCCGCTAACTCTCCTCCACCACGACGCTTACAGCAGTGCGCAAGTTCCGCCCCATCGTGATCTCAGGGCCATCTGGGACCGGCAAGTCGACGCTCTTGAAGAGGCTTTTCGCAGAATATCCCGATACCTTTGGATTTTCAGTCTCTCGTTAGTACATACCCATTCCCTCCGAAACCCCCACCCCCCCTCCCCTTTCTTGCGTATCGTGACTTCCGTCATTTTCGTCAAGCATACTCAGAAAAACGAGAGGTTATATATGCTGACCCCATGGGCAATAACAGATACCACTCGCTCCCCAAGGCCCGGCGAACAAGAGGGTCGCGACTACTACTATACAAACAAAGATGCGTTTCAGAAACTTGTCGACGAGAACGGATTCATCGAACATGCCCAATTTAGCGGCAACCACTACGGCACCAGCGTCAAGGCGGTGAAGGACGTTGCGGAGAAGGGACGGATATGCGTTTTGGATATTGAAATGGAGGTGAGTTGACACCCCACCCCGACTATGTTGCGGCTTTGTCCAACTACCTGCCCCCTACGTTCCCTATACGCTATTTGGGATCAAGCTATGGATGGGGGGGTGCTGAGGCTTTGATACAATAAAATTTTATGACGGCATTTTACTGATATTTCCCGGAATCCGTAACAGGGCGTCAAGCAAGTAAAACGCACCGACCTGAACGCGCGCTTCCTATTCCTCGCGCCCCCGTCTCTAGAAGAGCTCGAGCGTCGACTTCGCGGTCGCGGCACAGAGACAGAAGATAGCTTGTTGAAGCGGCTTACGCAAGCCAAAGTCGAGTTGGAGTACTCTCGCCAGCCAGGTGCGCATGATAAGATTGTTGTGAATAATGATTTGGAGGAGGCGTATGCGGCTATGAAGGCTTGGGTGGTTGATGGGGGCAAGTTTGGTGTCCAGGAGGAGTGATTTTGAGATATATATATACCCCGGTTACATTATATAGACGCGCTTTTTTTGTTTTAAATAACCGTTGCTACGAGTTTCGCGTTGAATTATGGAATCTATGGAGATATATCCTACTTCGTTGGTATATCGGGCGATAGACTCTCGAGGGGGGAAACAAGTGATCGCTTGTTTAAAAGAAGTTTTGCGATAACCTCACTAACAATCCATTGATAACTACATAGGGAACCTGAAGAATAGAATATCGGAAGAATAGATAATCGGACGAATCAAACAAGACTGGAAGCATCAAACAAAACAGCTAAAATTAAAGCAGAAGCGAGTTAAAAAGAAAAAGAAACCCAGAGATAACTAGCCCCCAGAGCTGCAACGGTATTAGCTTTCCGAAAAATTCCTTTCTGCAAAGCAACAAATTACGCTGGATAAAAATTATTTGAAAGATCAGCCTCACTATTTGCTCGGCTCGAGCCGACGGGAAGAAGCAAGAAGAAAAATGGACAAAAGAAATAGTTAAACGAGATATCTGTGAAGGGGTCGGAGCGGATAGAAAAGCTAAAGAGACAAGAAAATCATTCCCTCAATAGGGTACCTGCTTGCTGGCATTGGAATTGCTGGCTTTTGCGTAGGGGGGTATATTGTATCGCTCCGGGGGGTATATGGATTTGAAGCGAGCTGGTCTTGCTATGAGGCTTAGTAGCCGTTCATAGTCATTCTCTGCGAGTTGCGGCTGAGTTCCCTCTCTGCAGAGGGGCTAATTGGCCGACTGCCGGAGTGGCCAGTAGCACTGCTTTCCTTGAGAGCCAGCAATTGCTTCGCACGGAAAGTCTCGTAGTGGATCTGGCTGGTGGTTTCGATCAAATCTTGGAGGTGTGTGCGGGTGAGGAAGTTGCGAAGGTAGACGAATTCGCAATGGGTCTCATCCTCAACATTGATCACACCCCACCGGTTTTGACGGCCCCGAACTTGCTTACCATTGACGATGATGGACTTCTCACTACCAACGACGGCGAAGGGGATAATGTCCTGCGAAGAGTTTAGTTTTCGAGCTATACCACGGAGTTAAAGCCATCCACCTACCTTTATTTGGGCATTGACAGCGCGCTCCTCATCGTCGAGCTCGTCGTTATCATAAGGGTACATTTTGAGGTTGTGGAAGGTAAACTCCTCCTTAATCCGTTCCTTGAAGGCCTGTCGCTCTTCCAAGGTCAAGGAGTCCGACTTGGCAATGACGGGAACCACGTTGACAACATCGGAAAGCTTCTTAAGGACGACAATATCGATGGGCTTGAGGCTGTAGGACACTATTAGTATGATAGAGACTTAAAAGAGGTCGCGCGAGAGAGGGGAAAAAAAAAAGAAAAACGTACGCATGTCCGGAGGGCTGGATGAAGAACAGACAGCAGTGGATTCGGGTATCTTGGATGTATCTCTCGCGCTGAGCAGTAAGCTCCTTTCGAAGATAGGCTGAGTGCTGATCCTTGATATATTTGACAATAGGATCCCAGCTATCAAATTAAGCGTCAGCACGATATAGTCTGGCAGGGAGTTTTCGCACATACCATCTATCGTTGTTGACTTGGTCGCCATAGCCGGGGGTATCGACAATGTTGAGTCTCAGACGCACACCATTTTCCTCGATAACTGTAGTACAATTGGTGAGTGACACCGATGGAGCGGAGGGGGAGACAGAAAACCATACTATGAGAAACGGTCTGAATCTCGGTCGTCGAGCGAACGGGCTCATCTGGTCTGAGGCGGCCTTTCGAGTCGATCAAGTGAGAAGCAAAGATCGTGTTGATAAGTGTCGATTTTCCCAATCCCGTCTGGCCTACAGAAACGAAAAAGAGAGAGGTTAGAATCGTGCCATGTCTGCTGATGCGTAGGACAGTAGATAATCTCTCAGGAGAAGGCAAGCAAGACAACGTACCAACACAGATGACATTGAATTGGAAACCACGCTTCAACAGCTTCTTCTCGATCTGGGAAGTGATGCTGTCGAAACCGACATGGCTTCGAGGGAAAACGGTATTCGCTTGAGCACCGGGAGGAGAAGCGCTAGCAGCCATGGTGACAGAAATGCGGAGAGTAGGCGAGGTAGATAACGAAGGGAGGGCTGGTACGCAGGAAAGCAAGCTCGCTGAAGGCGGCAGTAGCGAGGAACGAGAAGAGGAAGACAGAAGGCGAGGAATGGAGGAATTGGCAGAGCACGGCCCCTTAATAGATGTCTCGCGAGTCTCTTGTGATTTCCAAATGTTGTTGTTGCTCAAGTTTCTCGTGGATCAGGGGCTCCAATGCCACACTAGTCTGCGTTGGGAATAGCGCCCCCAGGTTCCAAGCTAGCTCCGTCAAAACTTCATTATTGAGCCTCGCTGGATGAGCTGCCATGCCTATGCCTGCCAGGTGAATCTCCAAAGGTCAATCCATCCAGCATTTCCCTTCGCCTCAATCACTGGCCAACGTGGTTATTCGAGAATCCGGGCACATACTTGCGCTTCCCGCAGAAACGACAGGAGGAGCTGACGTGCGCTTTCGTCGGTTCCATCGTTCCTCGACCTGCCTGTCTCCCCGCCTCAAAAAAGAGCAAACTCCGTCACCATGGCAGCTCGGGCACTCCAATCCACGTTTATGCTGCCGCAATTGCTCCAGCGCGTTCCCTACATGGCGCTTCAAACATTAGGAGCACAGAGGTTACCGCGATTTGCCCTCAATCTACCCCTCCTCTCGCCTACAACCTTCCTACCAGCCATCGCGATCAGCATACCCTCCTTGGTCTCGGATATATGGGAGTCGGTCCTCCGCGCTGTTCCAAAGAAGAAGACCTCGCACATGAAGAAGCGCCATAGGCAAATGGCCGGAAAGGCGCTGAAGGATGCTATAGACGTGAATACCTGCTCGGGATGCGGGCAACCAAAACGAGCCCACAAGCTCTGCCCAACATGCGTCTCTGGTATGTCAATTGCAATTGAATGCTCGTCCTAGTTGTCCGCCATGACTAACAGTTGAACCTTTTGCGTTATCTAGAAATCAGAGAGCAATGGCGAGAGGCGGATAAGGGTACTGCTACAACAAAGAGCTCATAAGCGTGTTGGATGATCTGTCTGCCCTTGGAGGGAAGAACCTTTTTTGTATCAGCACCTCAGAAACGGGATATTTGCATAGGAATTGGCGTCTGGTTGTTTCAGCGTTATTAGAGATATTCTCTGTATTTTTATTCTGTTGTTTGCCATGTATTTATGCCCCATGGCTGTATAGTAAAACATCTGGGGCCCATTAGAAATTATTCCTAGATTGGTTTGAGATTTACCATGAAACTTGTTCTATGTCCGTATCAACTTTTAGAAGACTGGGTGTTGTTATGGCTCCTTGTAGGTTAAAGACGTCACTCCTACAATTCCATGTCTGAGACTCAACTTCTTAAGCATCTTTGCTTGATATCAAAGCCCAATTCCAACTTCAACATCAAACACTCATTCAAAAAGAAAAACTACAGTAACTGGTTGTCATATGGCTGTGGGCCACTGATAAGATGGTAAGTGCATGAAGGAATTCAAAATACTACTATGAAGGGTGTCTGACAACAGGGTGTTAACAGTCTAAGCAATATTTCACACTGCACACCATTGATAATGGTAAGCCTTGCTTCCCGCTTGTACCAAGTGCACATCAGATTGAAGCCAGGCATTTATTTACTGAAAACTATGCAACAGCCCACCTCACGGACATATACTCCTTGGCTGTTACGCCCTCTCAAATCCTTTCGTCGTCTGGGGAGTCATCACTGAAGGTGCATTCTACGGGCGAAGCTGATTTCCCTATTGCCCAGTCTATTGATAAGGCGCACAAAATCGGCTGTCACCATGTGGTTACCAGCGAATCTGGCATAAGGGCTGCAAGCGCAGGTTTTGGCGGGGAAGTTAAGGTGTGGCAGTACGAAAGTGGGATGTGGATTGAGGACGTCAAGGTGAACCGTAAGTTGTTTCCTTGAATTGAATTACATTCGATAGAGAGAACTGAACGCTGAGTTGCTTACCTGGGTCTACTACTAAAAGAGACTGGCAACGTGAGTGGAGTATGGGCGATTGCACTGTCAAGTGATAGCCAGTATCTTGCGGGGACGACGTACGACGGACATATCAAAGTGTGGGACCTCTTGAATGGTGTTACTCAGATTCGAGACCTTGAGACCAAAGGTAGCTATGGAATGTGCATAGACCTAGTAATAGTGACCCAATTACCTCATATGATATTCAGGATTGCTAATGATAGCTCCAGTCATCGGATGGGAAATTGACTGCATCGGGCCATCAAAATGGCAGTATCTACGTCTTTGATAATGAAACTAGCCGGATGCCATATTCATTATCAGGTATGTCTCATGTCGAGGTTGATTGAGCCATCGTATGTCTGACATAACTCCTAGGCCTTGTGGAACCCGTTCGTGCGGTCTCATTTTCACCAGGAGGGAAACTGCTGGCGGCTGCTGGCGATTCAAAGGTTATTGTACTCTACGAGACCTCTTCTGGCGAGCAAGTGGCCACCCTGAGCGGACATACTGCCTGGATTACATCCCTTGATTGGAGTCATACTGGCGAATTGCTTTTGAGTGGGTAAGATTCTCCTCAACGCTAGAAAATATTTTCTTCTGGGAGTATCTAACTTTTTCCCCACAGATCCCTCGACGGAAAGGTTAAAGTGTGGTCAATCGAACGAAAGGCGTGTGTTGCAACCCACTCGGAATCAGAGAAGGCTATTTGGAGTGTGAAATGGCTGCGGAAAGTCGGAAAAACGGAAGGATTTGCTACGGCTGGCGCAAACCGAAGCATTGCAATCTACAGAGAGGCCACCGGTGGATAATCATCGCAAGAGACGGATTCATGCACCAACCTTATTATTATGTAGTGGCGTGAATTTGAGGCGCCAGCAGTAAGTATACGCAAAGGAAACGAACGCTTAAAAAATCAAGAATCAAAGCAGAATTGCATTTCAAAGTAACCCGTTCCAACTCCCCTTTCCTCCCTTTCCCTACGCCGTAAACCAAAGTAACATGGGGAAAACACCTATTCCTTTAAAGCCGCGACAAACAACTTCCTCATTTTTTTCAGAAAGGCACCAAAGTCCCTGTCCTCATTAAGAAGTTGTAGTTCATGCTCGACAGCCGCCTTTTCAAGTTTCGGTCGACAGTGGACTACCTTGTACTCAGCAGATCCAGTCCCTAGCTCGAACCAGGCCTCCCTCTCCCAATCCTTTTCAAGAAGATGTGTATATGTGATCTTCAGTCTGCCTTCTCGTCCAGCACCTTCAATCCTCATACATAAATACTCCTGCCAAAACTCAAGCTCTGGCGCGTTCAACCGTGCCTGCGCTTCAAGATGCCGAGAATGCGCCCTCTGTGCTTCTAGCCTCTGTTCAATAGTTCTTTGTGTTTCCTCAATCTGTTGTTTGAACCGATCACGCGTCGCGAGCCGAGCATCGTGCTGTTGAGTGATGGAGGCGATAGCTGTGTGCATTTCTGCGCCTTCGGCAGCTTCTTTTTGTAGAGTCTGGGCGTGCGTCTGGGATTTCAAGTGTAGGATTTCAATGTCCTTTCGTTTCATGCGCTGATCCTCTGATTTTTCCGCAGCTGTTAGCAACTTGATTGAACTCAAGTATGTCGCGTCGCGCTGTGGGGGAAGTTAATACCTTGAAGCTCAGCTAGGTTTAGACGGAACTGATTTCTCTCCTCCAACACTTGTTTCCTGCCTTGCTCAATAAATTTGTCAAATTTGGCCGTAAATTGGGCCATTCGAGCTCGCAGGTCTTCGAACCCGAAATTTATAGAGGGCAGTTGGTCGGCCATTGAGGGGGCATCGGCCGTGGCAAGCGGAGGGCGCACGCCACTCAATGACATAGACGGGTCAAACGAGGACGCCATATTCAATTGCAAGGTGTTTATTCGAAGATAGTCGTGAGCAAGCCCAGTTATTTCGTAAACAAGCGGGGTGTCGTCATTAACGTCGAATCGCACCTCTCATCAATGTTGCGACGCGATGCATTTGATGCCAAGACTTCGTTATTAGATGGTTGCGCCGCAACGTATATGGCGCTAACCCAACACGGACTGGAGCTCGAATTTCATGAAGCATTTCTGAGAGAGCTTTGTTGAACGACAGAAAAGCAGTTCACGCCTTACAAGGTCCTCATATATCGACTCTTTAATCGGTTGCTGATTTGTAGTTGTACTGCCTTGAGACCCTCCAGGTGCGCCAGCAGTTGCTTCCGCCCTTCATAACTATGAGTTCGTCCTCAACTGGGAGCGTACAAGTAAGGGAAACCAGATGGGTGAACAGCGGAGGAATATTTTGCAGTTTGGCCATCTGGGAACGGCATCATATCTGCCTGATTTGCAGACATGGGAGTTTTCTCGTAAATTCTTGAGGGGTAAGTGGGTGAAAATCTGATTGTTGCTCATCTGGCTGACGTGCCTGAAGAACCGGTTCTGTCGTTCCTTGGGCCTACGCGAATTCACACCATTGCGTCTAACACCGACGGTTTACCCAGTCGAGCATTGTTGAGAACGAAACGGGAAGATGCGTTGTTGAAAGCTCACCCGGAACTGGCGTCTGGGTCCGTGACCTTCAGTCTGCATGAGACTGCATCCCGTGCGGTCACGTCGACGCTATCAAAGTTCGACCCTCTAATATCTACCTGTCTGGCCGTCGGTAATGCTATTGAGTTCAGTAACAATCGTTTCGGTGATCAGACCGTACCGATCATTGTCCGTGCTTCTGCAGGCAGGCCTGCAACCCTACAACTAGTGGAACTAGAAAACGAGCCATTCGCATGGTCATCACATCATACGACTGTTTCGTGGATGCCAAGTACCGGCCATAAAGGGAGTGCAGTATGGGTATCATTGGATGGTCCTGTACAGCAAATATGCTTTGCCGAAACGGTGGGTGAGAAACCTACCTGGATGGCCGCACGATCACCGCTCTCTGTAACCATATACCGTCCCCTGTACCGCACAACACGTCCGGTTACCCACTATAGCAATGACGGTTTTGATCGGACGTCCCTAGATGCTAACCCGTTGGTTAGCATACCTATTTCTCTGACAGGCGGGCAGCCTCACGCCAATGCTTCCTTCAACCCATGGTTTCAGCAGCAAATCGGATTAGTCGATTGTCAGGGAAATTGGAGCATCTGGGATATAAATAGGAAGCATCAAAATAGCATTTGGAATGCCGACCGTGAAGTCTTTGCCTCTCTTATTCGGCCCGCAGACCAGGACGTTAAACCAAACGAAAATGAACACTACGATGGCTGGGCTTCCATAACCTGGGTGGCAAGTGTCCATAAGCTCATAGTATGTGACCGACGGAATATGGCCTTGTGTCGAGTTGACTCGGGCTCCGTGCAGCAATGTCAGATTGATCTGGGATTGGAGCGGCCGTCCGAATGGATTATTGATATCAAGCGAAGCCAGGCGAACCCGTGCCACGTATTTGTGTTAACTACGAGCAGAATAGTCTGGCTTGCTATCTTACCTGACGAGCCCTCATCAAGCCAAAATGGGCACGGCAGTGAAATCTCTATTCTACTTGCATGGAGGCACTTTAGGGACACTGAAGATACCAGCCAGCAAATCGCCCAGGTGCATCTTGGAAATGGTAATTCAATCTCCACACCCTCCCCCTTACACCGAGATTTCAACCTGGCTAATTTCGGAACAGAAACCCTCCTTATTCTATATTCTCGACTGAACTCATTAGCACAAGTTTTTCGATTTGGCTACGCGCCGGAGGACCCATCCATTCCTATGTCACTCGCTGACCCATTGCCATTGAATCTTCTTTCAATTAGCGATGAGAGCAAAGAGGCTTCCGAACCACAAGATAGACCGTGCTTTTCGACGGTTATTTTCCAACCGGTTGCCGGTTCTTCTATAGTCGACAGCAACGACGATGCCAAAACTTTGAAACTCATTAAGTTCATTGGTCAGTCTACGGACTCTCAAGTTACGGAATCTTTATACATTGCCAGAATGAACGGTGAACAAGACTCGGAAGATTATGCGGACGCTGATCTAGTCCCCCCTCAACGTCCGCTAGCAAGAAGTGCTAAATGGGTTGAGGGCGATGACTTTATTGTCGATGATTTGGACGAATATACTGTGCCAGAACCCACGACGGGAGCCTGGATGAATTCAGTCCAGGCCTTTAGCAATCGATCTACACAAGTTCGATTTATGGAGTCATGGAGCCCGATCTACTTAACCGCTTGCTCCGCTGTATATGACGTTTTAAACACCAAAGGAAATCTATCGACACATACCAATAAGGTCCAAGCCTTGGATGATTGGATAGAGGTCGTCTCCAATAAGGCCAGAAACATGGAATTAACAGAATCCCCTACGCACAACTGCCGGACCATGTTAGCATATCTCATCCCTCTGATTCTTGACTCTAGTTCTGACATGGGCAACTGCTAGGTTCGAAATCAGCGAGGTTGTGCCGTTCCTCGATGACATAGAGAACAATAGCCGTAGCTTCGACCAGTTTCTATCAAACATTGCAGACCCGGCGCAAAGTTTCCTACCTGATTTCGAATGCTCTACTCTACCTCTGCCATATTCCGCGTCGTCAGACTTTTCGCTTGCTAGTGGCCCTGAGGCTGCAACCCCGGTCGATTTCATGATACTTCTATACGACTCTCTTATTCGCGATTGGCTATCGCCATTGCCTAGCAATATCCCAAATCAGCTACGAATGTCGAAAGAAAAACTTCTACGAGTAATTGTCAGTGACTTGACCCTATCAAGGGTATGCTTTGTGCCACGACAATTGCCTGACGATGAGGAAGAATTCCATGGAAGTTATGATGCGGAGAACGCCAGCGCTCCTGATTCAATGCTGGGCCCGAATTCCCAGCCCTCGATGCAGCAATCAGAGCCCTATGCTTCTTCCCAAATGGGCGACTTAGATACTCAGACACAAACTCCCAAACCCACAAAGCGGACTTGTCCTACCCTACGCAAATACACCACGATAAACGAGCAATTACCAGCTACTAGACGCGTGACCAATAATATCCTCTCCCACTGGGCCCTAGGCAGCGACCCGTCGACCTACGACTGGGAAACCACCACACGAGCTGTCCAAGACGAAGAATCCCAGTCTGACGTAGACCAGACCTCCAAAGAACGACGCCGAAAGCGGCGCGAGGAGCGCAGACGTCGACGCCTGACGGAACAAGCCCAATCCCAGGCTTCTGTCTCTTCGGTTCCGGTTATCCAGATGTGGGGGAGCCAGCCGCAGCAGCAGGGCTTCCAGCATCATCATCAGAGTTTGGATACTACGAGTCCTGCTCCCAATATTCTAAAAAGTAGCCAGGTCACTGAGGAGGACCTACCCATGACACAGATTGAGAGGGGTCTATTTGGGGGTAGGGATGCGGGGAGGAGGAAGTCGATTAAGGATAGGAAGAAGAAGAGAGCTGCAGGTTTCTAGTTTTGTTTTTTAATATAGAGTTTATCGGTCTTAATGAAAATAAAGCGTCGAGGCACGTGGCTGCTAGAGAGAATCTTGTTGCTTCTTGTTAGCTTCATTTACTTACCTCTTTAGCCCAAGATGTGTAGAGTTAGAGCGACAAGGCGTTACTTGCACATATCCTTTTGGAGCCCATACGTATTGGGATGTAGGGAGGAAATATATATACTAAGCTACGTAGCTCGGGAGGTTTTGTAGACTTTAAAATGCTTTTCATTTGTGGCTATGAGGAATAATATATCGTTGAAACACGGATTTTATCCATTCCTTGTTCAACGCATTTTTATTCCAAAGCCATAGTTAAGAGTGGAGAAGAAGTTATTCCCCAGTTACATACATGGACCCCTTTGGAAGATTTCCCAAATATATGCTGGCTGGCTGGCTGGCGCTCTACTTGGCCAACAGACAGATAGACCATGTGGGACATACTCCAAGGCATATAGATCCAGAATGCAGCGGAGAAACTCGATGTTCTCAAAGTGGGAATGTGGGTAATACGCCGTCGAATCCGAGATACTCAGTATTATCCAGTTACGGATACGGAGGACAACAAATCGACTTCCACCACAATGCCCTAGAAACATTTTGATGCTGCCGTACCGATACGAGCTGTCTAACTGACGGCTGGGTAGCTTTGTATTGGCAGAATCTTCGCACCATATCGCCTGCTAGCAGGATAATAGCTGGCCTCGAATTTGTTGCAGTGTAACATCCGAATATAGTCCCGAAATAACGAGGCCAAGGTGGAGCTGATATAACATCATGTGTATGGCACATTAACTGGTAGCGGGAAACGGTTTGTCGTGCAAAGTAAGGATATTGCGCCCCTTTATGGAGCCCTCCCCCCTCCCCAAAAAAAGAGGCATGCCTCAAAAAGTCTGTCGTAGTGCGGTCACCGGTGACCAAATATATCAATTCCGTCAAAGTCATCATCATCGTCATCTGCATCATTTGCTTCGCCGTCTTCCTCCTCGTCTTCGTCCTCGCTGTCGCCATCATCTGCGGTATCGCTGTCTTCCACAGCAACCATATCGCTGTCACTGTCATTTTCATTTGCACCATCCGAAAAGATCTTGAATCTCGGTCTAGATTTCTTGCTTCCCCAAAAGTCAAGGTCATCGTTATCGTTATTCTCCGTCGAATTACCTCCTCTAGGCCGAGTGCTCGAGGAGCCTGCGGTGGTTTCCCGGCTATGGAGGCCAAAGTAGTTCCCAATGATAGGAGATGGAGAACGGAAACTACGGGGTAAAGCTGAAAAAGAGCGTCGAGAGGCACCACTTCGTGAGCTGATCGCGGCGAAGCCCATCGCACTTTCGTCTGCAGGAACTGATCTTGAGATTAATGAAGGGTCGTCTAGTGCAACCTCCGCTTCATCATCCCTGCTATCATCGCGGCTGTTACTAACAAGTCTTACTTGTGAGGTGTTATAGGACTCGCATCTGATTGCTGTCAGCATGTTGATTGGTATCATTTGAAGGGACATTACTAACACGTCGCATTTGAGCCCCAGCCAGTGGTATTTGACCACCGTCTTTGCGCAACAATCGTTACAATATATTAGCGCTCTCGTGTCAGTGAACTCAGGGGGCATCGGCTGGCCCTCGATTGCATGGTCCAAGGTTCTAAAGTTTGACTCCATGTTCGCAACAGTCTTATTGCAGATTGGGCACCGGTACGATGTTTTCGAATGCTCAGAAAAGCACTTTTGGTGAATACTATGTCCGCATCTCATGAAAATTACCGTCTCTGGAGAAGTGAACATGTAATCCCCGCATATAGGACAGTCACACTGTGTTGAGCGCTCAATGCATCGGTGAGTAGTTTCGATCGATACAGGCATGCACACAGAACATGTCTACCGAAATGTCAGATCAATTTTGGGCAAGCAGAGTAAAAGGACAATACCTTGCAGTGAAAAAAGTCTTTCCCAAGTCCCTGCCCAATGCGGCATATACCGCAGTCATGACAATGATAAATACTTTTTTGGGGGTCATCGTTCCAGAGCTTACAGACGGAACAGTAATAACACGCGGCTTGAGTCCCACAAACTCTACACCACTGGCTGGCTGGTTGTGGAGTCTTACAGAGCATACATAGCATATTTTCCGTTGCTCTCCGAACCAAAGTATGGTCTTCCGCGGTGTCGTGGCAAAAGCGGCATGTATACCACCTCTTGCAGGTAAAACATTGTAGTTTCACATTCCGCTTGTAGTGCTGACATCCTAGTTTCAGCTGGCCATTGTCTTCCGTAGTTCCGTTGCTTTCAAGCTCCCCATCTAAAGACAGCACATCCGGCGTATAACTCTGCGAAACCGAACCGTGCCCAGCGACATATGTAGGTTCAAGGTCTTCTGCGTTGAGAAAATAAGGACTGTCACTGGAAGAGGCCGAAGCAATAGATGCGGGGGTCGAGGAAAATTGGTCAATGGACTGCCTGCTGTGTAGTGATATCGGGGTTGTCGGCCGCTCGTGGTTGCGAAGACTCGCAGGTGACAGGCACTGAAGTGTTTGCGGACTGTGAATATGTCTTACAGAGGCATTATAGCTCTCTGTCATTAGGTCATGTATCAGTCTTGCTTTTTCGTCATTAGATGTCTTCGTGTCGCGTATGCCATGTATCTTCTTCCTCAGTGAGCTCATGCCATCATCTGCTGGCAAAACTGAGTCTTCTCTCTCGTTCCAGGTGAGATCTTCTGCCACCGGATCAAGGTTCCCTGGGCTGCCTATCCGTCCGCTAAAACGTCTAGCTCGAGGTCCTCTAGGTGTCCTAGAAGAAACACCACCTAGCTGCTCTCTGGGGGACCTATGTGGGGTATGATTTGCAGGACTCGACGGTCGCGCGCCTTCATATTGGCGTTCTATCCCCGCGACGGGGAATGATATATGTTGTCCTAGAGTCAGCCGCCCACTGTCATCAGTAGACGTCAACCCTCGAGGACGAGGACGGTTGTCATCGCGGAAAGGAGACGGCGATAGCGATAGCTCTGATATGGAAGGGATTGAATTGGTAATTGACTTTCTCTCTCCTCCCAACACATCCCCTCCCTCGGTTATGTTATCTGCAACACCATCCTCACTTCCAGTAGGCGCAATCGAAGACGGGGTCTCTGTTTCCGTGGGTTCCTGGTTTGGTTGGTTTGCAATATCGGACAGGGATTCCTGGAGACGGCGAGCTTGCCGAAAGACAGGTTCAACCAGAAAGGACGAGAGATAACCACTCATTGGGGAGGAAACCGGTGTTATGATATATCAGTACAACTGCTTAGTTTTAATATTTTCAAGCTGTGCGGAGCAAATCTTGCACTGAGGGTCAGTCATGGCAGGGAGGGAGCAAGCATCTCAGACGGCGAAGTTGCAGTTCGAAGCGGATTTGGAGGTGTCGGAGCATGTGACGGGGTCGAGCAATGCGGAGATCCAGCGCCACCAAAATAAAAAAGAAAGAAATACTGCTGATGCTGACTATACATACGGAGTACACCCCGCCGAAGTACTACTCTACAACTGGAACTAACCGTAAATAGCCGTTGTTTTAAACGATTTATGTACATGGTATCATTGGTCTATTTTGTTGCATCCTGCCCTCGACTTGTCGTATAGGCTAGGGATGTTTGTATGGTTCTCTGGATATCCATCTCTAATCGCGGCACGACGTGTCCTGTCTGCTACCGTTCCAAGCCTGCTGTCCCAAAAAGGTGTACGTCTTGCATACCACCGGTGACTTAGAATATCCCGTGTTCCCTCTGCTTTGAAGCATTATCAATAATTTGAAGCTGTTTGGCAGAAGGAATTCGAGTAAGCCCTTCACAAGGGATATCCTCAGTAGTATCAGACATACGTTTGGTCGACTCTCTGCAGGCCATTGAACAGACTTTACAAATGGCTGCGGGTGAAACCAGCGATTTGCCATTTCGCTCTCACCAATCCTTTGGCGCAAGCGTTCTCCCTAAGAAGCCTAACCTGGGCTCCTCAAATTCAGACAGGAGTAAAGGGAGATAGGACCGTTGTTGAGCCTGTGGGAAAATGAGCGGCCTTTGCGAGGAACCGCACCATCAAGCCCTATAAGTGGAATCGTTGAGTTTTCGACCAACACTGCGAAAGGGATTATGCTGTGCATCAAATTCAGTGGCGACCGCTCATCGAAGGCATAAACCAAGGCTTTCGTTCAGCATATTTAGGGTCATATCGAATGGCATATAAGCGCTTGACAGGGTGTCGGCGTCAGGTCTCTTCATTGGATCGAAGCTAGGAAAGGGAGATAGATAAGCATACATGCATGCCAATAATAGACGGGTTGGAAAAGGACCATACAGCTTTTTCTCCTTCCTCATCTGCGGCTGCTGCCAGAACCGCACATGGATTATAGTCTTGACGATTTTGTGCTCTGTAGTAGTTGCTTCTGACGCTCTCTGGAGGAATTGCAATGTGTTCACAATCCTTTGAGGCTCGAACCCCTCTGGCGAACCCGACCTGAAAGCTGACCGCAATATTCCTCGGAGAACGTAGCGCGCAGGCCTTGCAAATCTTATAGTGCGCAAGCCCGTGCGGTATAGATGGCGATAGGCGAGAAGGATTGCACGTCTACGAAACTGCGTCTCAAGCGCACTGACGGTGAGTGTCATCTGTAGAACGAGTAAGTGCCTGAACCAAAAACACTCGTCGGGGTAGTTCATATGGAAAAACGGCGCACGATGGACTTACGGTAGGAGAGCGAGGCACTCAGAAAACACAAAACTGCGTGTAGAAACTGGAATTGGCAGATTGCATCAATTTGACAGCATCAGAGGAGGGAATTCGCAGGGATCTCCTGTTTTTCTAGGCCACAGGGTAGCAATCACATTCATGGACAATGAAAAGTTGAAAGGTACATAGTAGCGCATAGTAGCTGGGGACGCTTCTCCGATGGTGGATGCTCGCTCCTGATGCTGATGCCAAGACCTGACTAAGCTTACGGCTGCTTCAAGTTCACGTGCCTCACTGCACTCCCACCGCTGCCCAAAGCCTCCTCCACCATCAACACTCGACTACTTCTTCAACCGCCCAAAGCCTTCCGTTGCTTCATAGACGATACTGCTTTTGTCTTCATCTCTGGGATGGTCTAATGCTCGCATCTGTACAGACTACTAGCTGGCTTTCGTGAACTTGATCTTGCCCAACGTACCCAGTACAACCCATACTGACAGTCAGGCCTCGCAAAAATTGCCAACGCACCTGATCTTACTACTTGTTTATGTGGCGCAATGGTTAACATAATATGCATCAATGATATGATGAGCGTGTGTTAGGATATATCCCAAAAAGTCCTGCGTGAGGTATCTCGCCGCCAGCATGACGAGGGTGATCTCGCGAGCCACGTCGGCGCACGCCCTACGTGCGCGCGACAAACCCAAGATTCGAAAGCACAAAATTATCATGGAGAGTATTACTCAGGAGAAGAAGAAACTTCGCAGTGTCGTATGTTACAGTATCAAGGTTCAACAATCTATTTTCGCCTACTCATCATCGCACAGATCTCCTTCGAGGCCAAGGCCCCACCAGGCTACACCTTCATACCTGCCGGTAATCCACAATTCACTAATGCCTGCAAGGAAATATGCCGAAAAGAAGCTCTCAAGGTCTATACTGTAACGGTCGGTTCATCATTTTGAGACCCTTTTTTTGCTCTATTCTGACCCCCTGTGAACCTTAGACAACACCTCACCAACGAACGCACAACCTCTCGCAACAAGTCCATAGAATAGGCTGTCATTTCCCTAGTGCCGTCGTTGCGACAGTATGCATGGAGCAAGGGATGTTCCTTTCGCAAAATGGGAAACTCATGCCATATCAGCAAAACCCCTATGACTCCTCTGCAAACCTTCGTCGAGCGCGGCGAGCAGATTCAGAGGTTTCGCAAAATACAATCAATACTGAAGCGCGGGATGCAATAAGGGACCTATTCCCTAATATACCGACGAAAGACCTAAACCAGATCATCAAGACGGCATTTCAGAAGGTACGTTACCCGCTCTTGGTAATTCATGTCTAACTTGAACCCAGGGAAAACGGAAAGTCGGAACCGCTGTGGAATTGCCCTTAGCACGTCGCGTACAGCTCGCTGTGGTCGCACACATTCGCCATGTCTATACTCAGTATGACCGGTTGCTTAAAATAACGTCCTTTCAGGAAGCAAGAAAAGCGGTGGAAGAACCTTGCCTTGCCATGCTTGTGCGATGGCGCGGCGACGAGGAGAATGGGACCACCGTATTAGAGGATGTTTTCCGAGAGGTTATTGTCATTTCAGACGATGAAGATGAGGACGACAGCGACTCATATCAAGTTGGCGATGCTGATGTAGAAGGGCGCGACTTGAGTGTAGAAATCATCTCCACCAATCCCGTCGCTGGAGAAATACACACGACAACGGTGAACTATGGAGCCAGCCAGCCCACGGATCAGGACCACCTTGTGGACGTCTCCGAGGACGACGCTCCTTCTGGGTTTCGCTTTGTACCACAACCTCCCCGGAGACGGAAAGCCGCAGACCAGAAGAGACCGGATCGTAGGGGTTTCAGCAGATATCAAGCCTGGGATCGTGCACGAGATAAATATGGGGGCAACCAACATGTCGTTTCTACCAACACACCAGCCGAACATCCAGTTGAAAGGCATTATTTGCCCGCTTCTACTCACAACCACTTAATTGAACCCAGCAGGATCAGACATGCGCCCGTGGGATCTGTCTCAAATCAAACAGTTACTGTCAAGTCGCCGCAACGTCGCCCGTTTACTCCTATTGATGAAACTCATGGTGCGACATCGCGTTTGATTCCGTTGGATAAGCCAAGTGTGCGCCGTTTCCATGTAAGCTGCTTCATGCTGCGCTGACTCGAACCTCAACTGGTTCATGATATTGTACTAATAATAGCCAATTGACCATCGTTGTAGGACTCAGAAACTGGTCCACCCGATGTTATTCGCCTTCCCGATGGGAGTATCTTTGAGAGGGCCGATGATTTAATGTTACCTCGGCCTATTAGCAATACCTCTCGTCCTTCGAACTTACGTCCAATCATCATTTCACCAAACGCTGCACCAATGCCATCTGAACAGGTGAGATATCGCGCTGAAGCCAGCAGCAGCAACAACAACTACAATTACAACAGCAGCAGCAGCTATAACAAGGTCCGTCCCCATCATGGTGCGGATCTGAATGAATCCCTGGAACATCGCGTGCTCCCTTCCATTGAAAGGTACTCACCGCCAACCCAGGGAAGACAGAGTGTGGATCCTCCACCCTTGACATTTCGGAAACGTGCTCCCAGCGCGGTATTTGAAGATTTAGCCCCTAGGCGCCTTTCTCGAATTGAAGAGATATCTGGGCAGGTAAATTTGATAGACATTAACGACAGGGAAACTTTTACTCGCAAAAGGCAGCGCATGGACCTTGACCCGGTTTCCCACAGGGCACCTCCTGGCGAGAATCGTTGGGAAGCCCCTCGGCCTGTTTTTGTTCCTGATTCCAATGAGACCGTGCCAACTCATCAAATAGCGTCCCAGGATGCTTATAATGCACGAGGATTGGATAGGACTGCCACATCCGTTCATGACAGGAATACGTTTTTGTATCCTGAGCATTCGGTTCTTTTGGACCGCCAACTAGAAAGAATTCCTGTTGGTAATGAAGGGCCCTCCCATGCAATTCCTCGCAGAATTCATCATTCTGGTGATATATATCGCGAAAGTGGATGCCAGAATAAGGCACCACCTCTTCCTGAATCACCTCTCAGACTTTCTAGTCGCAATCAGTTGGTCATGTCTTCTACTTCTTTGCCTGCTTTTCATGATTCTGGTTACCGGGTCAGGGAAGACGGTACAGCCGTCGGATCTGACCCGCTTTCCCATTTCAACCGTCTAGCGCCCTATCACATTGCATTTGAGGACCGTGAAGGCCCAAGAGTCTCTGACATAGGGCCGTATCGAGACGCCAGCCATTTGCGCCTGGGCAGGCATACCTCTCCAGGGGGAGGCCAAAGTTTGCATGACCCAGACAACTCCACTATCTATTCCCACGATTTTGTTCGCCCGGTTCAGTTGCAGGAAGAGGACCCACATGTGACTCGTAGTTCCCGACGCCCTGCTCCACAGGGAGAGCAGCAACCTAATATCTCTAGGTCTCGTTTTGCACGGTATGACAAGGCGGCATCTAGGATTCAACTTGATGGCCCCCGCTCTCCTCAATGGTCTCAATCAGGTACTCGTGTACCACCTTCCGAAGCTCAACCCACGTTTATGGCTAGCCCTGCCCATCGCGAAGACAGTGCTCTCCAGTACCCGCACACTTTGGCCTCATTTCGTGAACTTGGGCAGCCCCATGTTTACGATGGACGGTATGAATGCCATGACAAGAGCAATCTCTATGGGGATTGGATTTCTATATAGCTAGGTGTTTGTACAGCCAAACGATACTGATTCTTATGCATAGGCACACCCATGATCGTATCCCGTATCTGGTAGCACCTGGAGAGGGTGACCCGCGAAGAAGAGACCGAGAAGGACAGGGTATTTACCCAGCACGCGTTCGACCGACCTACGAAACCATAACTTTGAGTGATTAGCGGAGGATTTCATAGGAGTAATAAGGGTCAGTCCAGACACTTTAGTGTGATTTCACGCGTTGGCTGAATTTGGGACGAGGGGTGTTCCCAGGACGCAGGGAGACACCTTGGGTGGTTATGGGACGTGGGTTGTGGTAATATTGTTTGATTCCATGTATATGTTATTGTTCGCGGCAGTTGTACATTATATTGATACCCGTCCGAATTGCATACAAGCTTTCGAGGTCGCTTTAAACCAAACCAAACCAAAAAAAAAAAAAAAAACATATCACATTCTCCATGTAGAAGTTGGTATCCAAAGTTGTATGTACGGAGTAGAATCATGGTTATCAGCTCCATTACTGTCATTAAAAATAAAAATAAAAATAAAAGAAACGCAGCAGCAACAAAGTCACTTCATTGATTCCGAATGCAAAGGCCCCATCCATCATCCTAGGATCCTATCCACTACATTTGCGTAGAAGAATAAATAGTCCTCATAGAGTCTCGTTCCTCCTTCCTCTTAATCTCCCAATTATTCCAGTTATGTTTTTTGTTTTCTTTCACACGTCCATCTTCGCGCCGTCGGCCTCGCCGCTGTTAACGGTCTTGCCGGTCTTCTTTATCGTGGTCAGCACGGTATCGTAGGGCAAGGTAGTCTCTGTGACGACGGTGGCAGTTTGCGATTCGAGACTGACGTCGTAGGATTTCACGCCTAGGAAAGGGGAAAGGGATTAGCTTCTTGTTCTTGTTCTTATTTTCTGCTTTTGCCGCGTTTAATTCCTCTTTGGTGGAGGGAAGAGAAGGAGAGGATGATTGGGTTGTGGTCGGGGAGTAATGGAAGAGAAGGGGTTGCGCACCTTCGAGCTTCTTGAGAACACGTTCAACCGCGCCAGAGCAGCCGCCGCAGCTCATGGAGATGTTGAATGTGTATTGGTGCTCTGCGACTTCGGCCATGATTGCTAGTTGTTTCCTTTTCTTCTTTTTTCTTTGTTTTTTCTCTTTTCGAGCGAAGCGGGGTTGTTGATCTTGGTGGGGGGTGGGGTGAAGAAGTAGTTTGCGACGAGTAGTATCTATGGAGGGGGAACGAACTTCTTTATTTATTTAGATTAACCGAAAGCATGTGAGTAGTACTTTCTCTTGTGATTAGATATATATGTGGTCAGATCTACTTTAGTCTATGGGGTCTCAGTGCTTGAAACCAAAAGGTGTGTTGACATGTCTATGGAGACGGATCTGGGATCCGGAAGTAACTCCCGGCCGATGCTTGAGATGGAGAGACCAGCGATCGACGGCTAGGAGGGATGTATGTATGCACATATGCACAGATGCGCAAATTACGCCATGGCTGGGTGGTATCGAATTAATCAGCAACGACTAAACAGACATATATGGATGGGTGTACCTCGCTTGGGTGGTTTTTCTTGTAGAAGGAAGAAGAATGTTTAGCCATCCGTCGTGAGACCATTGAATATCGGCTGATGATGAGATTCTGATGGCTGATGAAGCAATATCGATGTGTCATCTGTCCATTGCTTGGGATGAGCACTGCTTTCCTATCTCGATAGGTACTGGCGCCAACAGCGATGCCATTAACAAGCAATGATCGAGGTCACTGTGACCCTTCACAGTCATTAATCTCGTCATTTCCAAGCAAAAAGGTCTCGTGTCTGGGATCTGGCCACTCACAGGCCCCCAACCGCTGACATAATGCGCACCAAGCGTCATCGGCTGTTTTGCATCAAAGACCTTTGGGGAACTTCGCAACAGCAGGCTGTTTCAGCTCAAAATAGGTACCCCCCAAGTATCTTATCAGCTGCTGATAATTCCCCCGTGACTTTCCTCTCCCTCCGCTGCTTTGCAAGGCTGTTTCTGTTTCGTGTCTCTCTTTCTCTCTCTCTTGCAAACACAAACACTTCCTGCTGGTCTCTTTTGTTCTTCCATTCATAGACTGCTTACTATTTATTTATTTATTCCTTTTGTCTTTCCCATTAATCGCCCTTCGCTTCAAGTTCTTTGTTCCTAAGCTTTGTGCTGCGGAGTATATTTAGCCGCCTCCGCCCTTGGCCCTGCCTTCTTTTCGTTTCACCCTCATTCTACGCCCACGCCTTGCGCCCTCCTCGACCCTGAGAGACTCGAGCTCTAACCGTCTCGTTATTACTATCCCAGCTTCATCTCTCTATCACCATTTATCCTTCTCCCATTTTCCGTCTAATTTCCTAACCGACTGTGAATGTTCACCCTTTAAAGACCGCCACCTACCTTGCACCCGTACACCTAGTGTCCTCCGTTTAGTCACCTCTTTTTTGAGGATTTGTCATGATGATCCGGCGCAATTCAGACTTAGAACTCCATCTCCCCGATGCCACAGAGGACCTATCTGCTTCCGCTCCTGATGCAGGAGATGTAGAGATGTCCTCCGACGACCCCACTACCCGGTTCACCCTCCCGGCCCATCTAGCCGCCCGCTTCTACCCAAAGGTCAGCACCCGGAGACGTCCATCTGCTACCTCCTCTCGCCGCAGCTCGATATCCTCGCTTCATTCTCATCACTCGACTATATCCGCTCATGGCGGCCCCAGCAGCGATCATAAAGCCCAGCATCTTCGCCGTGCCTCCATCATCGAGTCCCGCAAAGCACGGTTGGCGGACCGCGCCGCCCATGCGGAGAAGGTTCGTTTGCGAGCCGCCATTGCCAAAAACGATTCGCGCCATGTGTTGAGAGAGGAACGGGCAGTAGCTGCCTATCAAGCTCGCGAGAGATTGTTGGCCGAGATTACTGCAAAGTGCGAGGAGGAAGTTCGTCGAGCCAAAAAGAAAGCGGAGGAAATGAAGATCCGGAAAGCAGCAGAGCATGCACGACTACGGTCGGAGTTGACGGAGAAATTTGCTGAGGCTGAGAAGAGAAGGTTGCAGTATAAGCAAAATAATCGGCGGCCCCGGACTACCAGCCTTGCGGCGGTCGAAGAGAAGAAGATCGCCAAGCCGATTCTTCCACGACTCAGCCAAGCTGCTGCTGCACGCATTATCCAAAGAGCATGGCGGAACCATCTTGCAATGAAGGTTATTCAAGAATTTACGGCTCTTGATCTTTCACTTGAGCGCATCCGGGCGATGAGTTTCGACGAAGTGGGAGCTCTTCTCTCTGAAGAGAAGGTGCTGACCGTGACTGCTAAAGTACTCCGACTATGTGGTCTTCAGGACGTCGAAGGTGGGCCAATGGGCGAAAGGGGTGCAGTGCGCACGTTTCTGAGCAGTTTCTTGATTCTGGCCCATCCAAGCCAGGTCTTAAGCAGCAACGGGGAACAAGAAGAAGACCTTATTACCAAAGGCCGGGATTTGCTTGTTATCTTTGAGCAGATTACCTCCCAGATTTCGTCTATAGGGGTATCCCAAGCATCTCTATCTGTGGATCTCCAGGCCTTACTAGATTCATACAATCTATTCTTTTCGGCCTTCCATGCGTGGAAGACCCATGACTCCAGTGTTTTGATAGAGATCATGCTCGCTCAGTTCACCGAGTTGGAGCTTATTTGGCAGACTGTCAAAAACGACCGTGATGGTGGCGTGGCAGACGACTATCAACAGGGGATCCGTCACAACCAGATTTTGCTGTTGGCGCGACTGAAGAGACTGGCTGGTCCTGACAAGGCTATGGCTCTGGTTAAGGGCGCCCTGAAAAAGGCAAGACGCAACAAAAAGCGAAATGGCACCTCAGAACAAGCAATCCCGCGCGCTGCTGCTGGTGCACCACCGTCACCAACCGAATTGCTGCCAGATGGTGCGCAGTCACCTATCAACGAAACCTTTACTACGGCAGAGCGTCAGATTCTTGAGCATCTTAATGAAAAGGAAACTACGCCACAGGACCAGTTTGCAAAGGCTTTAACCGCCTTGCCAGACAACAGGACCCTAGTGCATGAGCTTTTGATCAACAAGGAGTATAAGATTGACCAGGGCCCATACACCGACGTTAGACGACAGGTTATGAAGCATATGTGTGATATGATGAGAAAAGATGTGGCGCAAGGCATGGGAACAGACTGGGTAGTTGCGATGGCCACGGTGATACAGGATAGGTTGCTTCGTTCACTAAAGCCTGGAAACTCGTTGCACACACTTATTACGGAAGTGCTGGATCCAACTCACGTTGCAAATCAATGCAACGCAGGGACGTTCTCGTATGACACATTCTTTGACTTCATGAGCAACATTCTACCTAAGCTCTGTGCCCCTGTCCGCGACCCTGAGGTCAAGGCATTTGCTGAAGACAGATCTGGTGACGCTATCGATCGCCTTGCAAGGCTGATGGGAGTCATCGATCTCTTATCTCTGGATCATACTAATTTCATGCTGCATATCGCTGCTCCACAGCTTATCCAGGATGCTCCGGCATATGAGCAGCGGGCCTTTGACAATGATTTGCAAGAGGGAACCATTCACCTGGATAGAACAAGGTCGGTCTGGAAGGCTAGCCGCGCTGCTATCTTTGAAGACATGAAGAGGCGTGATCCGGATACTGATCCTAGTGAGCTGCAACCGCCGGTGGCTAAAATATATGCTCAAGGTCTTGTTGACTTGATTCTCACTAATGAGCCCTTCCGATCCGAGTCACTTCCGGAGACGCTTCACCTTGATCGCGGTCGTTTAGAGGGTCTACGATCGCGTGCCTTTAAGATAGCAGCAACAGCGTCGATTTTGCTCAGCGCAAAGAATCTTTTGAAACGCGATGTTCGCTCCCAGTGGAAAGGTGAAGCGGAACGTGTCTTGTCGCTTGACTTCAGTGATGTCAAGCCAGAACGGGTGCAGTCGATTATCGAGTCCACTCATCGCATGCCTGAAACAACTAGGACACAGCTTTTCTCGACTATAAAGAGGGTCCTTTCACCGGCAACGGCTGCGTATAGAGCTGCGTCAGCCTCCGCGGCGTCTCCACTGTCAGTGACAGTGCTTGGTGACTCGATGCAACTCGGGTCTGCTACACCGTCTGTGCTCCCCACGAGCAGCAGTCATGGTGACACCACGGCTGGTGCAATTTGCTTTACGGACCCTGTTACACGGCTTATGCTCTCTCGACTGCGAGCCCACGTGCTTGCTCGTCTCAGCGCGTCTAGCGCCAGCGAGCGGGTTCGGACGACTGCAACCGCGAGCCAGAGCCTAGCCGCAGCAGGCATGCCGGAGTTTGTTAGTGAAATTGGGAAGATTGTGGAAAGCCTAAATAAGGTCCGTGAGGTGGATTGGATGTGTCATGGGACGGTGTATGAGAACATTTGGAATGAAGAGAATTGAACTGAGTAGTTGCATCGTACTTATTTCAACATAGAACATCTGTTTTTTTTTTCCCGTTTTGCTTTTGCTATTTATTTGACTGCTTGTCCTCCTTGTTGACCTGTTTTGACGATCATCGGAAACTCGCTCGTTACACGGGATGTGAAGATGGAAAGGGGAAATGGGAGAATGGACCTTTGAAATTACTAGGGATTATGTATTCTTTTATGTTGCATGTTGCTACTTCTGCTTTCCTTCCCCCCGCCCTGCTTCTGTTGCCCTCTGCTTCTTCTTCTTCTTCTTCTTCTTCTTCTTCTTCTTCTTCTTCTTCTTCTTCTTCTTCTTCTTCTGTAATTTTGCCCACCTTAGAGCCCAAGAGGGTTCTTCTCTTAGTATGTTGCTAGTATGTTGAAGACACGGAGGACTGCTCCATATTATTTATTTGCCATCTCCCCGAGCCAGTGCCGTAGACATCTAAGATGCATCTTGAAGGAGTTACATCAGAGGCGTTTCCGGGCACCAGAGTGTCGGGTCTGCAGGCTGTCAATGCTGGACACCCTAGCCCTCTTTGGGCTGTTTGTTGGGCCCACTGCACTGTCCACGTGGTTAGGCATTTAGGGCAGGCGGCTCCTCTCATTTCCTAGCCCAACATCCACCATCCATCACGACCCTCTCCCATGTGCCATGTGGTAAAGGTGGAGCAACTGGCCGTCTCCATAACTATCCATTTGCTCATACAGCCTCGAATTCTAGGGTCTATTGCAGCTCTGAGGCAGCCCCAGTATATCTGAGTTTCCCGTGTTTATGGATCTCAGCTCATGCAAGCGAGCAGCAAGGATGAACCCCACACTTCTTCATCTCCCATCGTGTCCAGCCAGCCATTCGGTTCAAACTTTCAAAGCTCGCTAGTTAAGGTTTAACTCGCCTCCAGCTGCGCCAACCCTGAGATCATGGCTTATGGTCCACCTAGCATCTAAAAGAGGCAAAAGCATTCTCTACAAGTGGGGCTGACACGGATATCTCTCCTGGTTCCTGGACTCGAATATCCGGACCAGAACAGCGGAAACAACAAGGTCAGAGTCGTTGGAGGAGGAGGACCAAGTTCCAACCCCAAGCCCATCCTGCTCAATCCTTCCGGCTATCAGATCTGGCAAATTCTCCAGTCGTTTCAATTTGTGAACATGTGGATCGTTCTCCTTCACTAACAATCGAAGCTAATCATCTAGCAGCATCTGTCGAGCTCGTACACGTGGGTCCTCGATCCACTCTAGCATCTTATCGCTGAAAGCGCCACAGATGTTTCCACCCTGTTGGATTTTCTCCTTGTTTTCTTCTCAAGCCTTGGAGCAAACTTTGGCTTTTCTTGACTGTTTCATCATGTTTTGCCGAGTGTTTGTGGAGGTCCTCATTGTTCAACTCAATTGCGTTGACAGGATGTGCTACGTTGGAGATCCAGCTCGCGCGCGCTTGTTCATTTGACTGGTGATTCTAGCAATTACTCGGGAGTCGGCAGCAGAGAGAGAGAGCTTAGCACTACGCCAGAACTATGGATACTCTGATTAGTCCCATGGATATGGCCCTGACTAGAGCAGGGTTGAGCTGTTCGGTTGCTTTTAAGACTTGAGCTTACAGTGTACACACCAGATGGTGTGCTTGTCTTTCCTAGCTTAATCCTGGCCATCCACTCGGTCTGGCCCATCACTCGGCCTGCCCTACAAATTTTAGACTTCCTCGTGTTATTCTTTTTTTCTCGGCAAAGGGCGGCAGCATGCAAGGGGGGGCGGGGCATCAGTTCGGGCTAGGAGATTCTACTATCTTCTACTTAACTTTCACTTTGTTTTTCACTTTCTCTATCTTATGCCGAATTTGTTGGTGGTTGACAGAATGACGCAGAGCAGAATCCTTTCCGTCATTCCTTTAGGTGAATGATGCCAGTGCCGAGTGAAAGCCGATGACTAGAGCTGGCTACTATCTCATGAGATTTCGTTCTTTTCGAGGCCCCCTCCTTTCCTGAGTACCTCAAGAAGGAAGCAGGACACGCCAATTGCACACCCCCTTCCGCCACACTCTTTTCTTCTTTCCAGAATACTTTTAAACCTCCCTGAATCATGGCCCCTAACGGCCTCTTCAACGAAAGCGACCACGCTATTTCAGCATCATACAATCCAGGTTTGATTGTGCTGTCGTACTTTGTCAGTTTTATAGGATGTGTCACAACCCTGGAATTGCTCCATCGCCGAACGGCCCGATTCGGACTCTACAACTGGTAGGTGCACGCCGATCGGCGGGTATACCTGGAGTACGTGATTAAATATGGATTGAATAGGTACCTACTGGTCACTTCCGCAATATCTATGGGTGGTATAGGTATATGGTGCATGCACTTCATTGGGAACCGTGCTATCATTCTTCAGGATGGTACCCATCACCTTCAGATCTCATACAGCTCCACCTTCACGGCAGTGTCCTTCTTCCTACCGATCGCCGTCCTCACAGTTGCTTTCTATTTCATTGGAATCAGCGAGAGGGCTGATATCGTGTACATCATCATTGCTGGCAGTTTGACGGGCGCTGCCGTTTGTGGCATGCACTACGTCGGACAGTTGGGAATAGCAAATTACTATTGCACTTACAAAGTCCCTTTCGTTGTGGGTTCTGCAATAATAGCGGTTGTAGCCAGTATCGCCTCGCTGGGCTACTTCTTCCGCATGCGTGCTGCCTGGATGAACAGTTGGTGGAAGCGATTAGCAAGTGCCTTAGTCCTTGGCCTTGCTGTGTCAGGGATGCACTGGGCTGCAGCCGTTGGCACGATATACAAGTACAAGGGGGTTGACCTTCAGCAACCCGGCGGCCTCTCTACAATGGAGACTGTAATTATTTGCTCCGTATTGGTATGCGAAATTGAAATCTCCTCGGCAAAACGCTATCCTTTAATGTGTCAAGGCTAATTGATCCAACAGTCCTGCTTTGCGTGTGTTTTTCTCGTCGTCCTGGCAGTCATTGCCAGGTGGCAGCAAAACAGGTCGGCGAAACGGGTCCATCAGTTGGTTCTTGCATGTGCATACTTTGACTCTTCTGGTCGAGTTATGGTCTCGCCCGAGGGCCAATTACCGATTCAAAAGATCGCAAATCACTACGTTGAGAAGGTCAGTTGAACAGTCTATTCGTTTCCGCTTCGAACTTTGACAACTGAATGTGTGGGCTTTCTTGTGTAGACTTTCGCAGATGAAGAATTTAGCCAAACCCACCCGGCATTCATTTGGGCCTTCCGTGCGACCCGCAACTGGCCTGCCGTAAAGGAATTAATTCCCGGGATGAAGATCCAGTTGGCTTCGAGTGACTCAACGAGACGATATTTCCCAGGCATAGGATCACTAGCCGATCGTGACGATGATGTTGAACAGGACACGCAATTTGATTTCATCTTCAAGCAGCTTTTCTGCGTAGCTGCGCAGGAACTTGCCGATCAGATACGCCAGCCCGTTGAGAAAATGGGCGAGCTCTACGAGGACGTTCTAGTCACTGGGGTCGATGCTCATGGTGCACATGTACCAAAAGGTACCAACGGGGACGCGGGGAGTACAGCGCCAAATGACGTAGAAAGCGTTTCCACTGCCAATTTTATGGGTAAAGGCCAGCTGATGTTCATGGTGCGCCGCTTGAACAAGGTGGAAAGCGCAAGTTTATCTGCCGTTGGGTTTCGCTTCGCTGCCCCACCACATATTGCAACAGCCATGTCAAGGCGCATCCAAGTTCCTCTCGACAACCTTCTTCATAGGCTAGAGCAGATGAAGGATTACTCTCCGTCGACGAACATAATGCAGCCTGGTATCCATATTGTTGGTTTTTCCTTGCTTCCTTCGGTACAAGGAGGTTTCGACGTCCTGGTGCGTAAAGAGGCGTCAAATTTACTTCCGCATGTGAAACTCCCCATCGACAACATATCATCATGGCAACAGAATATCTTGTCTAGGATGGACGATTGGTCCCTAACACTATGTTTGCGGTGGCTCCAAGATGGCGGTGGCTATAACGAGCGACACGCCAAAGGGTTCTGTGAATTAATGCACCAAGCAATCTCAAAGCTTTCAGCGTTGATCGACGATCAGGCCTTTGGACAAGCTCGGTTTTCAGCACGACAAATCAAGGTGCCCTGCAGTGGACCTAATCCCGATACTACTGCAAATTGCAAGGTTTATTCGTTTCGCATAGTGAACGACCTACAGAGCCGTAACACCTCGCCCCACGTACGTTACGCGTCCCTGGGCTTCTTCAACACCCAACAACAAGTATACCCAGGTGTTCAAGACCACGATATTTTTCAAGAAACGCTACTGGACGAGTTTGCGCACTGCGCTAATCTCGGGGCTCCTAAACCCTTTTCGTCTGGGCCCTCCAGCGTAGGATCCTCCCGTCCAACTTCCTCACGCGGTGCATTCTGGCGTTTCACAAAAAGCGATCTCTCAAAAACATTGAGTCAAGGCAATACCCCTCTAGTCGACCGCAGTGGCGGCTCCCAGCTAGGTGGTATCGTGGTTAGCAACGAGGTGACAATCGACGTTGCTGAGGTTGACAGACAAGGACCATATCCCAGTTTTGAAATGCAAGACTTTGAAACCACGGTGGAAGTCGGAGATGCTGGGAAACCGCATACGACTTATGTCGAAGACCTCTGCGCCATGTGTCATGGCATGTCAGACTTTGGGAGCCCACGCTTCTAGTTTCTTTATTTTCATCTCCCGCTCTCTTCACGCTAGCCAGCTACACCCCCTTTTTTATTTGGTGGAATTAATTAGCCTGGCTACTACAACGTTTTTTCATATTTGCTTTAATTATATCCGACATTTTGTTGGACTGCATGTTATGGATACTAATGATCCCTTTTCCTTAATCTCCCTCGTGTTCTTGATTATTTCCGAATCGGCTGCATTGACGACACAGGAGACATCCTTGCGTGCTTTTTCTACAGTCTTACATGTTTTTTACTTTTACATTTTGGTGACGGCTTTGTGTGGATTGGCGGGTTATTATCTTTGCACATCAGAAAGTTAAAGGCAGCTTCTTATGGATGGACTAAAGGGGTCACGTTTATCATTTGGGATAGAGCTAGAGTGGAGGCATGTACCATATTGGTTGATCTGTATATACTCGTCATAATAGATCATTATATTGATATCATGTACCTATATTGAAATTCTTTTGTGCAAGAACTGACTTTCCACTATAGTTCCTTTGTCTAGAGTTAGTACGCTGTAGAGGAAGAAGAGGTTGAAATAAACTAGCCCTATCTGATGCTGATGTCATCCGATAGATAAGACTAGCGGAAACAAACCTTGCAAAATTCCGTAAGGCATTTCGGACACTGACATGATCGCGCTCGTTTAATACTGCAATCGCTACAATCCTGGTATATTTTCCTCCGTCCATTTGGATATAGATATTTGAAGGGACAAATTTTCGGCCATTGAGCCTACGCGCGCTACGTCTTCTAAATCTCTCCCCGTCGAATGATTACTCCGCTCGCCAAAGTTCCTATCATTAGGCTACCTACCCCGCCGAAAATAATTTAACCTCACCATCCCTCTCCTATTTCCCCCCGCGCCCGCGCCCGCCCTCCCTCTCCTGCTTGCTAAACAGAAAATCCCACAGCAAACAATGCCATCAAAAGCTCAGCTCACGCATCTCTCCACTCTCTCCCCACCCTCTCTCGAACGGACATGGCTCACATCCCCGCACCCTCGCCTTCCAATCGTTGCCACCTGCACCTCCGATAAGACAATACGAATCTACTCGTTAGTAAACTTCAGTCTCCTCTCAACCATCTCGGGCGGACATAAACGCAGCGTGAGGAGCTGTGCTTGGAAACCACTTGTCAAGGGCGAGAGCGTGCTTGCGACGGGCAGCTTCGATGCTACGGTCGGGATATGGCGGCGGTGGGATACGTATGCCTCTGCAGACGGCGCCGGCGGGGAGGGATTGGCTAGTTCCATGGACTCTACGACATTAGACAATGATGACAACGACGAGGCGGATGAGGATGAAGAATGGCGGTTCGCGGTCCTTCTCGACGGTCACGACAGCGAGGTGAAGTCCGTCTCATGGTCGCCGGCGGGTACGCTCCTAGCCACTTGCTCGCGCGATAAGTCCATCTGGATATGGGAAGATCTCGACGATGGCGATAACAACTTTGAGACCGTGGCTGTGATGCAGGAGCATAGCGGCGATGTGAAGTGCGTGGCATGGCATCCGACAGAGGAGTGTCTTGCGAGCGGGAGTTACGATGATACGATACGTTTGTGGAGGGAGGATAGCGATGACTGGTGCCAGATAGCGTGTCTACGTGGCCACGGGGCTACCGTGTGGAGTGTGGATTGGGAGTCTGGAGAGTGCATCGTGCCTCAAGACTCGTCCAGCGATGAATCCACTTCGCAGCGCAAACAACAATGGACAGACCGCTATTCGGCCACGGGACCCCGTCTAGTCTCTTGTTCCGATGACCGCACGCTACGCATATGGCGGAAAGAACCTCAGGAGAACTCGCGGCCGCACCAGCCGTCATCCATGCCTAGCATCATTCGCTCTGCAAGCATCGACGAGACCTGGGCTGAAGAAGCTCGACTGCCGGCGGCGCATGAATTGTCAGTGTATGCAGTGGCGTGGAGTAAGAAGAGTGGGTTAATCGCGTCGACGGGTGCGGATGGTCGAATAGTCGTGTATAGGGAGCGATTCATGCAGCAGCCTGATGCGGCGGCTAATGGGACAACAACAACAACAACAACAACAACAACAACAACAACAACAACAACAACAAGTCCGATGGATGTGGACGCCGTAAACGGTCAGGATGCGGTGGTAGACAGACCCTCCTCAGGTGTTGAAGATGAGAAGGATTCAGTTTCAAAGGGTCCGCAGACAGAATGGACGATCGTCGCCACCATTGATGGCGCGCATGACATATATGAAATTAACCATATTTGCTGGGCACAGCGGGCAGACAGGGGGAAGCCAGAGGGGAAAGATGAGGAAGTGTTGCTGAGCACAGGTGATGATGGCTGTGTCAAAGTCTGGAGACTAGAATAAAATTACCCCGACCGCCCCATCCTCTTCTCGGTGCTATTTCTCCGCTGTGTTTGATGCAAAGTAGATAGAGCAGGGACCCTTTTTTCTGGCTATTATTATGTACTGTATATGCATCGAAGTTAATTCCAACCTTATGCGTATAGATGGATTAAACTACTCGTATAGTCTCGAATATCTGTAAGGATTGTATTTTATTTTTTTCGGCTCATAATTTGAAAGATGGCTCTGTAGTAGGCATGGGAAATAGATGTATACATATCATTAAACTACAAGACAGATAGATTTTCGAAGATAGACGAGGAAAACAGATATACGATGTAACCAGAAATAAACTAGATCTAGAAAAGTCACCAACAACTCCGTGAATAGGCAAATAAGGCCAAAATGTCAAAAGGCTATATGGCGGCGAAGAGAGTACAAACATATACAGAAAGTAGCAGTGCATCATTGGGGTATTCAGTTGTTTTCTTTAAGAAAGGTCTTCATAGCAAACCCCAGAGCATGTCAAGGCAAAAAAAGTAATTGTCCATAGGGCCAGCTGGCAGAGCATATGGATGGAATTTCTGAACAGGACTGCGTATAATATATATAGCTGGCGAGTACAAATAAAGTCATTGAATCAGGAAGCAAACGGGAAGAGGACGAAGGTCATTATGAACCGCCCTTTTCAGAGATATGGGCTTCTTCTCCTCGAACAGGTTCCTTGCTGTTTGCACCACGGTGGTTTCCAGATTTCTCATCTTCGTCGTCGCTACTTTCTTCGCCAACGGAATAATTCTCACGTTCATCGAGATGCGGTACTGACGAGGAAGCAGCTTGATTAGGTGTCATGCGATCCAATTCTGACTCGTCAAAGTCTGCGGCTTCGAGATCCCCATTGTCCCTCCGCCTATTTCCGAACTGAGGCAAGGATCCTGAGCTTCCACCGTCATCATTAGGATATACACCTTGATACCCCTGTCGCGTGCGACGAGAGCGCCAGATAAAGAATCCCCATACGGATGCTGCGATGACGACCACCACAAGAGCAGCCTCGCCAGCTTTGTAGTATGCATCCCATTTAGCAGTTTGGACTCTTTCGTCCTCCTGCTGCGCAGCGGCGGTACTGTTAGGGTGTCCAGCTACAGAAGTTGGAGGTGCCTTTTCACCATCAATCCGTGAGTCGGCCGCTGGGCCTCCAATATGACCAATGTCGATATTCAAGAACCTGTCAAGCATGTCCCGGGTTCGGCGAGGATAATCGAAGGGAACCATATGGCTAGAATTGTAGAAGAGGATATACGTTAGGTTACGCGCCTTTTGGTAAATCCCAGCTGGTTCGCCCTCGAACGTCCAGTCTTGGCGCGGCGCCCAAACACCAGGTGATAGTTCAAAACCAGTTCCACCTGACCACTTCATATTCTTGATCATTTCTTCCGTGCCGATATGGTTGCAGATGAAGTCTTTTTGGCCACTGAACAGAACAATCGGAATGCCTGCCTCAAGTAGGTCTGGAAGAAACTCCACCGCCGGTGTAGAATTGTTAGCATGAAAGTTTCCGCTCACTGCGCCTGAGCACTCTGTCCAGCCTGTTTTCTTGTCGGGATTAATATTCAAAGCAGATGTCACATCGCGGCGACGAAGATATGGAGTGATACTGGTCAAGTCGGGAGGCCAGTTCATACCACACGATGGGTAAGTGTCCTGGAGCCGAATGTCATACATATTGATACACTGACGGTCGACTTGCGTGTCCTTGAGGATTCCCTGGAGGACATCCTCGCACTCTGGGACAGTCACCTTAATTCCGCCCTTCTCATTCATTTTCTTGAGACATTTTGACAATCGCGACTCGGCCTGTTTTGCTGCAGGTGTCCCATCCGTAATTAGACCTTCTTGGTACGCATATGTTACATAAGCCTGGTATTGGTCGACAGGAGATATCCACCCATTCCCAATAACAAGGCCTTTGACATTCCAACCGCTTTGGGTATCCGCCTTTTTCTTGTTCCGTTCGAGAATTGCCTTGGCGATATATGGGATATGCTGACCAGCATAGGATTCTCCGGCAATATAAATCTACAGACACGTCAGCCAGTTACTAAACATAGGCCGGTGCAGCAGGATAAAGGTTGCGACATACATCATCTTGTTCGTATTGCGGGAACAATTCAAACCACTTTTCTAGGAATATGACGAAATGGGCAGCCATTTCATCCAGTTGGTGGATGTAGCTATTCGTGTTCACGTAACTAAATCCGGTCCCGACCGGCTGATCAACGAACAGTAGGTTGGCGAACTCATCCCAGGAACCTTCGTTATAAACGAGAGTATTTTCGTCCTTCAATCTATATGGTCCAACCTCCATAAGTGCGCCATCCATGGAACTGCAGCCAGGGCCTCCATTCAACCAGATAACCGTTCTTTGCCTATCTGCGATATGACGATTTTGGTAATGCCAGAAGAAGAGGTTCCCGTTGTTCTCTGGGTCGACCTCAATATGCCTATAGTTTGCAAGCACCGGATGTATCAGCAAAGACTCTATAACGGCAGGCGCAAAGGGTGGTCACTCACCCTGCATGCATTTTTAGCAAGGGGCCCTCCGGTTGACCCGGGAGCGAGCGAACATAGTAATCTGCCGCGCTTTTTTCGGCATAGACCGATAGCGGGCTAGCAAGGACGAGGGCGGTTAAGACCCATTTCGACCAGAGGCGAGGACCTGAGAGCTGCAGCTCTGGTGCCCATGATTCCGACCACAACATGGTGTGAAAGATGAAGTGAGGAAATCGTCCTCAGACGGCTGGTCGCCTCTATTGATAGCCCATGGGCCGCAGCAGAAACAAGCCACCGATAGGCAGAAAAGATGTCA
This sequence comes from Polytolypa hystricis UAMH7299, assembly GCA_002573605.1. Lineage (NCBI taxonomy): Eukaryota > Fungi > Ascomycota > Eurotiomycetes > Onygenales > Polytolypa > Polytolypa hystricis. The sequence continues at coordinate 7,994 of PDNA01000186.1, read as the reverse complement.
ATCTATAAAGCCAGTCAAACTGACGTTAAGACGAAGAGGAGACGTATACGGGACAATAAAGGAACAGAAAAAGAGTAGAGACTGTATAAGAATATGGAGAGGAGAGGAGAGGCGAGGTGAGGTGAGGGCGAGACAAGAATGGAGAATGATTGACGATGATTGAGGGTGAAGATGTGATGATGACGATGGCAACAATAAAAATGAATACGAGTAATACGTAACTGGCCAGATCTTCAGACGATCCACTGCTTAGTCAGTCAGATCATTTACTGTCACGCACTGTTGTTTATGTACACGCATAACGCGTGATTGCATGCTGCTTCAAGCCAAACTACAATATCAACTTCAATATCAACTTCAAAGCCTGTATTTGTACAATTCAATACATATAATGAGGTCTGTTCCCCTGAATGCATCCTTAAAGGGTCTGTCTGTCTGCACAGATTATTGATGCACTCATTCCTCTCCCAACATGTAGTCTCTTTCTTACTACATCCCTCAACATTGGTCCTGCAGGGCCTACCACGTCGCTAAAAACGCCCAAGGCTGGCGCGTGGCATTCGGCCTAACTAAACCTATATATATGAAAAAGTCGTGGCTGATGCATTGCATCCACACATCTCGAAGACCATGATATATCAAGTCGTCACTCTCTTCGGCTTTGATTATTAACCTTTCAATTGTTGGAAAATGGTTGGCCCCCAGCAAGAAGACGCGCTATCAGACCAGTGAAACGGAGCTGGCAACGGAGATCAATATAACGAACTATCGAAGCAAAATACAGGAATTGTCGCATCTGTTACCCCAGTATAAGGTCCTGTTGGAGGAATTCTACTTCACAAATGCAACCCTGACGCGGATAGACTACAAGGACGACAACACTATGTCCTCCAAGACCCTCGACTTTAACCACTTGATCCCCAACAGTTACCACACCGCCGACCGATTTCTGGTTGGGGGCTTGGGCCAAGTGTCAGCCAGGGTTATTATGGTGGAGGACCTTACTATTACTCTCTCCTGGCTGCTGGGTGCTGTGTTTTCTTTGAATCCAGAATTCTTCGTTGAGCATCTCCACCAGCAAGTACCTGGCTACTCCAAGGCAGATGGACTCTATATGGGCGAATGGGCTACCTGGAAAGTGAAAAAACCCTACATGTCGGCCAGGTGGTACCGACCAGCCATTCGGAACCATGCTGTTCTCCCATCTACCAGAGCCCGCAGGAATCTCGAGGAACATAGAGGCCAAGCAAAGCAGCTTCCCATGAATCAAGGGGACGCGACTCCTACCTGGGTGGTAAACGTTGTCCGCCCAGCATATAATATCCTTCGTTCTGAGTGGGATCTTTCCCTCAGTTCCAGCTTAGCATCGATGGCTTAGCTGCCATCGAAGAAAGAGTATCCATCTATGAAACAGTCTTAGGGGGCCACAAAATAGGTGGGTCGGTCTCCTTGCTTCGCAAAACTCCTGTCTTGCAAGATTCGCTCATATCGTCTTTTTGTCTGTGCAGTTATCATGTTACTTGATCCGTTACCCATGAAATGGGAGGCTGAATGGTCCCGTACCTCTAACCATAAGCCCAAATACCCGTTCGAAATCCCCAGATGGAAAATGGAGGAGTCGAATCCCATGTACAAGTGCCTTGTCCCCAGATATACTCCAGATATTTCATACAGCGAGATCACCACGCTGCAAAATGATATTCTACAGAGCCAGTATGAAAAGATGCCATCGACCTTAGCGAGTCTTGAAAGCTTCTTTGCGTCCAATGGAGTTACGAATCGCGACTTTGGCACGCTCCCCTTTTAGTTTGTCTTTCGAATCATCGCACTTGACACTCTGGGACTATTGCACCTCCTTGACAATCTCCTAGGCGCTGCGGTTTCGTCAATGGCGGAAGGTCCACTGCAACCTGAACGCCTACTGCAGCAGAGAGCACTCGTTGCCCAACTTCAGTCTCATCTTCCAGCCGTGAATCGCTCAGTTATAGCATTTTTAGAGCAACTCCATGCCCGAGCACGACACATTTCACCGGATCCGCAAAACACCGAGCCAGAAACCGATTTACCTGACCCAAGCATTGAAGAAGTCAAAGACTACTTTACCAACACGGTCAAGCGCCTGGATGAAACCGCGACTGCTCTAATGGGCCACCTGCAATTCGTCGAGAGTCACCGCGGCATTACAGAAGCCGAGAACGTCACACGACTTACCGAGCTGGCATTCTTTTTCATCCCGCTATCCTTTGCCGCCTCTGCATTCTCAATGCAAATTGGCGAGCTCACAGAGCCGGTGCCCCTATGGGCATTTTTGGCCTTTGGACTCTCATTATCCGCGTCCTCGTATTTGGTGAGACTGGTTGTGCGCAGCTCTACCACCCAACGTCTCAAACACTCTCTTATGACGCAAGTGAGAAGGCATAACGATCTTCCTACGGGCGGTCCAGTGCCTACTACCGCGTTCATTGCGTGGCTCTCTGCTCGGTTTGGTCCTGCAGTCCTGTTTGCCGTGATTCTACTGTGCATCCTGGCACCGGCCCTAAGCGTTCTCTGGACACGTGAACTGAGTACCGGACTGAAGGCCGCAGTCACGGTAGTCCTGATAGTTTCCGTGTTACTGTTTAGTGTAATTATCCTCTGTGTGAATGATGTACGCAAGATGGTAATGAGGGGTGTGGAGTATAGCTGGTTTAAGCGCGGAACGGTGGAACATGACGAGGTGGCACTCGGGATATCGAGCGAACAACCTAAGCAGCGTGAGAATAGGAAGAAGCACATTTTGAAGCGGGTGTTTGGTTCATATATCAACAAGGATGCCAGAAACTCCAGCTGAGCTACTATATATCCATATACCATTGGATAATGAGATATACGCTGCCCTTGTATGCAAACTTTTAGCCCACCCGAACATATTATACCATCTTGAGCCTACTTAGTTCAGTGGCTTAATCAAAGTCCACTAGTGTAATGTATAGCTAGCCTTCGGGATATGGCTGCCCGAGTGGGGAAATAGGTAAAGCCATAACCCAAAACCGACATCCGTATATAGCATATGATTACAAAACCTGCTTGTTGGTGAAATGTTTCACACTGAACTCCTTAGCATCTCATTGTGAATCCGAATCAGAATCAGACCCCTCCTCATCTCCGCTATCAGAACTGTCCGACCCCTCCTCATCTCCGCTATCAGAACTGTCCGAGAGTCTACGCAGTACGTGAATACTGAGTATCATGATCAACACACCCAAAGCCTGTAGCGATATCAGAACGACAGCTACCCACCCTAGAGCCATAGACGGCGCACCGACACGGGCCTTGACAACACCCTTGAAGACGGTCTCGACAGTGCTGGATTGTGTCGCCGCTGCAACGTGTTGCCAAAGTATTGCAATCAGCAGGAACAGCGACGATAGCGTAGCAAGCGCAAAACACGAATAAGTTGCAATTTGGGATGGGAATGGTTTGACCTCATGCAAGCTGTCGTTCTCGTCGTCTTGTTCCTCGTGCCACCCAGGAAATGTGAAGAACCAGGTGAGAATAAATAATTGAAAAACAATTGATATGATTCTTTGTTCTCTTATTAGCTAGTCCAAATATGCAAACACAAGTCGGTTTCTATCTTCTTAGGAGGTAAATGACAATCTAGGGCGGAAACATGTAAAAGATATTACAAGGAACACAGGAAAACTCACATTAGCACGGCGAGAACAACGCGAGCCTGGAAGCTAGTTGCTATCCAAACCAGATTGAGAGGATCATGGCTGGCATTCAATGTTTCAGCTAGAGAATTGGCATCTTTGACACAGAGCCAGTCATCGAGCTTCTGTCTCATGCATAGGCCAAAGTATCCCACTCGGATTTCGAGACTCGTGTCGTCGCTCATATTACGGACATCCGCCAAAAATGGTGCGTTAAGCTGTAACAATGGCGCCGTCTGTGCTGTAGACGGATTGTCGTAGGATAACGAGAATAAATAAACATTTCGCAACGTCCTTGATGAGCAGCCTGCGACGAGGAAGCCTGGATCGTTGCCATTGAGACAAGCGTCAGTTTGCATGTTCGCTTCGAACTCCTTATCAGTGACGTCCGGGGAAATTTGATCACCACCTACATAATAAAATATAATGACTATAACCCCAAGGAGCATCAAGATATGATGGTAAGCGATGGGGTAAACGAGCCTGTGCAATCGATAACGCACAGCCCGTCCAAAACGCCTGATGCTGTGCAAAATGACTTTGGTAGCGCGTAGAAAATGCCTTTTTGCCGAAACGGCAAGTCCAAAAATCGTATACCTCGACTGGCTTGGGGAACGCGAGCTCCCAAAATCTGAAATATTTCCCACTACGATAGGATGGGAAACAACAGGTCTCCTCGCAGATCTCGTGGGGGAGGGCTTTCTCGAACCTTGCTTCGACTCGAAGGGATGCGTGCATCCGAACCGGAGTCGCCGGATACACCCACCACATCCACAGTCTCCAGCGCATCATTGGCTGCCGGAGTGGCTTTCTCCTTACCCGATGCACGCGGGGATTCTGGCAGTGCGGCAAGCTCAGAGCCAATGCTAGTGTCAACACGCGCTAAATTCTCTGCTCCCTCGCCCACGGCAGAAGAGGCCTTTTCCTCACCCGATGCGCGCGAAGCTTTGGGCTCTGCGACAGGCTCAGAGTCGGGTCCACTGCCATCACGCGCTGCATTCTCCGGCCCCTTGCTCACGGTAGTAGGGGCCCTTTCCTCGCCAGATGTAGGCGGCATATCTAGCTTAGGAGTAGTTGGAGAACCAGCGTCATCCCTGTCCCGCTGCACATTCTCCGCTTCGGCACCTGCACTTGAAGTGACGTTTTTTTCAATCGCTAGAACGGGAACATCAGGCTCGATAGATGGAGCACTGTTCTTATCACGCGCTATATTCTCTGCTCCATAGCCAACAGCGGGAGTAGTCCCTGCTCGAACCAAGATGGATGGGGCAGACCGCTTTCTGGTGATACCAGCGGGTGAGGCTGGGAGCGCCTTCGCGCGTATTTTCTTTTCCCGCTTCTAACATTGTCGCTAGCCTGCGCGGTTATCCCGCTACCGAGAGGAGCTGGCAGGTATATCTCGAAGATTTCAGCTGATGGTTCCTGTGTTTGTGTTCAGAATTGGCTGAAGAGGAACCCTAATAACACAAATGCATCGCTGCTGTTCACTCTCGACAAGTTTTCCTGCAAAGCACTTTCTGAACGCCTGATTGGTCGAGTCCATGACACTCAGGGCACTACGTGGCTCGTTGATGCAAGCAACTGGCGCATATTTGCCAAATCGCATAGGTGGATGTGAAGAAGAGAGGAGACTCGAAGGGTTCAATATCTGATGTGTGTACGCTCGCCATGATGCTGTGAGAAGACTAGTTAATAATGTTAGCTTTATGAGCTTAGGAGAACCATGCGCAAAAACAGTTTCGATTGTTCTTTTCTTACAGAAGAATGTTGAGTTCGACAATTTCGGGATACTTAAATACTTAATTTAGGACGCCGAAACTCCTGGCACAATAGTAGTATGGTAAAAAATAGACCTTTTATAGTAACACTCTACTGGAATAAAATATTTACAACAGCAGAACAGCCATACTTAGGTGGGTATATAATATACGGCTAGGATTAGGTCGATACATATGAACCTACAGATCAGAAAACTATGTACTTGCCTTTTCAACAGACTTCTGGGACACTATTGGGACAGGCATATGAAGATACATAATTTGAGGAGCCTTTATCATCTGGGCTGGCGGGTCTATCGCACTGCATAGCTCTGAAAATAGATCCGGTACGTATCTGATCTCCTATTTTAGCATATCGAGACCAGGCTGCTTATTCCCTTTCGTTTTCTATCCGAGTTTTGGTGTTTATATGCCGAAACATTGTGACTGATGTCATGCGTATATGTATTTCCTTTTTAGTTCAGCACTTCTGCTTCTATTGGACAGAACGGGCCCAAATCCATGTCAAGGATGTATTTCTAAAACTGGATTTCTAAAGCAGATCTTCAAGGCCCTTGTCAGAATCTTGCTTAATGAGATCAATCATGCCCTACCAACCACATTATTAGCAAACCGTCCCCGCATTTAGGATAGTAGGTTGACGTACCTCTGGCATGATGGGTTTTCCGTCTTCTCCTTTGACATAGCGGAACGGCATTTCTGTGCTCTCGTGCTCGTTTAGCTTCAGCTCGGGGTAATCAACATAGGGTATGTCATCAAGTGGTACTATATCGCAATTAGCAACCCATCCGCAGGAATGGATCAGTATATGCCGACAGTATTAACTCACCTTTGTCATGGGTAACAATCCGCGTCACTCGAACGGCGGTGTCTGTTGTCATCTGTTTAGGTCCTAATCTTCGACATGCGTATCCCTTTTTTCGTAGCTCGGAGGTACGATCTATTGGGATATCAGTCCTGTTCATCTGTCCCGATTGGGTTGCTCGCAAAAGAATTGCATACCTCGTGGGGGATCATCACCTGGTAAAAATCAATTAGTTTATATTCTCTTTGCTATAGTCATTGTGAGGCTCTCTGATGATCCTCACAGCTATGTCACGTTCGTACCAAGTATGCCACCAAACAGGAAAATCTCAAACTCATCGCCATCCGCGGGTGATAGTTCCACTACAGCGGAGGGATCCAGCAGACATATCTTAGACGTTCTATCGGCAAAGACTTCCTCGACGCTGCTGTGCTCGACTTCAAAACCTGGAAGAGAAGCAAGCTCCTTTGGGAGCTCTAACGATGTCGGGACCGACGTGAGCAGAAATCGAGCACCCGCAACTTTAGATTCCCGGGCAATGCAGGCATACTCCAGAGTCGACCAAGGCCCGAGTTCGGGGTCAAGGTGCTCGACCACATAAGCTAACCGCTTATTTTGGGTTGTTGAAGACTGCCTGTCCATCGCGGCCATATTTTGGAGGGATGGATGTTAATTGGACAATTCCTTCTCCAGGATTACCCCTCAAGCTTTTAACTAGGAGTCCTTAGGGAGAACCTTGAATTTGTCGTCACTCAATGCGCTTCCCCTCAATTTCCCTTCGCGGGGATGACGAATACACGCACCCTTGATTTATTGGTCAACTTTAGCTGTTCGATTGATATCGTGTATCTGAGGAGATGGAGGAGATGGAGGAGAAGAAAAGACCAAAAATGGCACTATCGTACCTCCTGTTGGCAGACCCACGGAAAATTTGTGGCTACCGATGACAGGTAGAACCAGTGGAAATCTGAACTTTGAACCCAGGTCAGCTGCACATGCAGATGCAGCGACGGTGGCGGAAGAGAGGTTTCCTGGTTGGGTGATGGGATTGCTGGAGAAGTCCTCCTATGATACTATCCCTTTTCTCCTGCATCTCTTGCATGCGAGAGAAGAAGCGAAGTGACTGCACACTTTGAGCGAGGTGGCATGGTCAGGTGACTTCCGCTCGCAGAGCACACTATTTATTCGGCAGATGTTGATAAATAGGCTGATTTAAAGTGGTCTGGTATGTATATGCCTTTTAAATGAAAACCAAAGAGATGATGCAAGCAATCCAATGTTCAGCACTTCAACTTCACATACATGCATACATACATACACCCTTGGAGTTCTCGGCCAGCCGGTGCCAACTTGCTAAGACGTACTCCGTAGCCACCGTTAGGCCTAAACAAGCCTGTAATTTTAGTGGCTGGGCCACCCACAACCCCGCCTATAACAGCAGCTACTGGCCATTAATCAGCCGCAGCTACAGGCATCAGGATGGTTATCATTGGGCGTACAGCTCGGCGTGGTTAGAAAAAAGGTCCGCGTGGTTAGAAATCCCGGGCCGAGAGTAACTCCGCGTGGTTAGAAATTTCTAACCACGATGAGCTTTTATAGTTCAAAAGACCTGCATATAACTAGCTGGATTTAGTATAGTAGATCCCACAAAGAATTATCTCTTTGACTTGAAATAATTCTTCTTTTGTGTAATTCTTCACATCACAAACAGCTTGT
>PDNA01000185.1:0-63404 GCA_002573605.1 Polytolypa hystricis UAMH7299 | reverse complement strand
TTGTGATGTGAAGAATTACACAAAAGAAGAATTATTTCAAGTCAAAGAGATAATTCTTTGTGGGATCTACTATACTAAATCCAGCTAGTTATATGCAGGTCTTTTGAACTATAAAAGCTCATCGTGGTTAGAAATTTCTAACCACGCGGAGTTACTCTCGGCCCGGGATTTCTAACCACGCGGACCTTTTTTCTAACCACGCCGAGCTGTACGCCCTTCCGAGAGTTATCTGGAGAGCATTGCAAACTGCAAACCCCTTTATCAATAGTATCACACAGGAAGAATCAAACCAGCCACCAACCCATGAACTCCCATTGGAAATCAGGATCTATGTATGTATGTAACTCACAACTAAAGTATGCATTCATCTTAATAATAAACTAAATACAAGAGCACTAACTCCTTCGCTCGCAAGGGGGAAAAAGAAAGAAAACGTGAGGAGTTCATGTTTTAGGGAGGTAGGAAAAATTCTTCCTACGGCGAAGAAGTGTAATATTAGCACGAAATAAGGTCCGTCGCATAGTCGCGTCGCAGGGTAGCGTATAACAGCTAGTATCCCGGGATAGAAGCGGATTTGGCTGCCAATGCCCATCTAGGTCAAGTGACGAGTTGTGATGAGATGAAGTCAAATTGGTCCGCAGTCTCGTCGAGGAAGTTTGTCGCCATTTTAACGATATGTACGTTTAAGCCTTTGTGGTAGTTGATGCGAAAACCCCGCTATCTTGACGAACAACTTGTTGTACAATGGAATGGTACATTGTTCGGCACCATCCTCAGTGCTTGATATCTTGCTGCATACACGCCAAAGTAAAGGCAAGGCAGTCATTTCCCATGGTTTCGGTCAAACTTTCCAGAGAGGTCTGCACAACGACCCCTTTCCGCGAGAATGAGAGAAATAACCGTAGGTCCCTTCGTGACCGGGCTGGTTTTCCTTCACCTTGGGGGCTTATGTTCTAGGGGTACAATTGCTTAGCTTGACGTAGCGGACAGCCTTTCAAGAAAGTCAGTGGGGGCGGCAATTGAATGTTCGGTGTCCCGGGCGGCGTATCCGTGCTATCTTCGGCCCCTTCGGCCCCTTCGGAGGTTACTCCTGGGCGGTTTAGTAAGGACTCTTAACTATTCTCCAGGAGATGATGTTAGCTACCTGGTTGATTCTGCCGGTGGTCATATGCTTATCTCAAAGATTAAGCCATGATCTAGGCTTTGGATAATTGGATCGCTTGGTCTTAGATTTTCGCACTGGGCGACATAGCATTTGATTTAGGGCGAGAGTAGGTTAGAAGTGTAGATCATGGTGTGGGAGGCTGGTTTGACGGCAATGGAGTTCGACTCGATACAGATGAGAGCGGTGGCGCAGATAATGGCCAGCCAGGCGGAGATGAGCTTTGCGGCAATGGAGAGGGAATGGAGGTGAGAAAACTAGTAGGCCAAACGCACAAGGTAATTGCGCGGCAACCTCTATGGATTACTGCTGAACAAACATGTATATACTTTGCGCGCCCATTCTAAATGAAGAGCGTGGAAGATGGAGTGACGACATTTATACCGGAATAATGTAGGGTCGATGACTCATGGCTTCTTTTATCTCCCATGAATCCTACATCCCCTACGAACCCTACGAACCTGTTGATGACCACGGCGTTGACAACCACGGTGAATTGGGGGGTCATGGGGTCAGGGGGCCAGGTCAGTGAATTTGCTTTTACACTAAAAGGTATGAGTGGGAAAAAAGAGATTACTGAGATTTTTATTTTATTTTTACATTAATATTCCAAGAGATCGAACTCACCACTACCAGACCTGGTACCTTAATACCGCACGATACGAACCGATAAAGACACCTAGTAAATGGTGGAGCCGAGTCGTGTCAGCCACCCTGCATTGTAAGGCTGGGTGCAATATGTGCCCGCTCTCCCACCCCAACCCACTCAATCAAAGAAGCTTTGTCTCAGAGCTCGCCTGTCCATGGTGCAAGCTTGACCAACGGGAATCAATACTGACGACCTCACTCACTGGCTTGACCCTTCGAAATGAAATTTGGGCAGAGTTTCCATTCTTACCAGATACCAGAATGGGGAGCGTTCCATGCCAATTATCAACTGCTGAAGCAGCTATGCCGAACTGCCGCTAGAGATGCTTTGCTCCAGCGAACTGACCCTGATCTCGGAGGCATGTTGACTTGTTAAGTGAAAAACTCGGACATTTGTAGGTGGGAGGCTCTGACATCAGTTTAGAGCTCTATGCACACCTCGACAAAGATATTAGCACCTTTATCGCGTTCCAAAAGAATACATTCAACTTTCTAGAACTCCAGGAACTATGGATTTACAAGACCTATGGCCTCTCTCCGTATCGCTGCATTACCCCAGATCTTGGAGAGCTGAGCACACCCCAGCTACACGATATGACTATGGCTTGCAGAGAGCTGAGAGATCAACTTGAAGACCTCCAATGGTACAACAAGGTGAATGGCGACGCGATCTACAAGATATATTGCAAAATCGATAAGTTTGGTGGGCAAACTTTTCAGCATTTTACAAACCAGCGGCGAAGGTTTATGAATTCCCGAGGCCCCTTCTCTGTAAAATGCATGAAAGCGAGAGAAGAGGTCAACAAGGCGATTGCTGATCTCGAGAAAGCTTGCTCTCATAGTCTACCTGTCGCTGAAGAACCCAAGTCATCTCTTATTGAAATGCCTGACTCCAAAGGACCTAATGCACAGAGAACTGGAGATGAGAAGGTCTTGAGCTCCTCGGGAGCTAGCCCATATAACGGCGATCTGTTACAATTAATCAATGCCTCGAAAAAGATCCTCGATCATTGTCATCGCTGGAGTGGAGCAAACATCGTTTCCTCTGATGATCACAAGGCTAAAGATCGTGATCGCTTAATCCATCTATTGGTGCTCATTGGTCGCGCGGATATTGTGGAAACGGGAAGTGAGGCTCCCTCAAGCTGCTTTCAGGGAGTCACAAATGATGACCTGTCTGCCATGGTGACCAGTATATTTCTGACAAGAGATGGGTCCAACAAGGCTGATGTCTTCGTCATGCCCGATTCCCTTGGTCGCGTGTCTCTGCACTACGCTGCCATGTACGGGCTATCACCGTTCTGCGAGATGATCCTAAAATGTCTGCGAATTAAAGACTACGAACCTTCGATAGCCGAGAACGCGATTCTGTTGAGAGATTCTGCGGGGTACACGCCGTTGCACTACACAGTAATTAACGGTTATTCTTCCATCACCAAGCTTTTCCTCGAGGTTCTTGGTAAGCAACCACGAGATGCTGCGGTTGGAGATCTCGAACGTCTCCTTGAAGAATTACTTATCATCGCGATTAGATATCAGCATGACGATATTGTCAGCCTGCTTGTGCAAATTGATATCAGACACACAACGAAATTTGGCTATACCCCTCTCTATTCCGCCGTCCAGATTGGACGCGCAGATTACGTTGATATTTTGCTAGCAGAGTCTGCCACCAATGCCATCATCGATGGCCAGGAGCCAGTCAATGGCTGGACTCCCTTGATTATCGGGTGCATACAGGGTCACTTAGAAATTGTTAATCGCCTGTTGGAAGCTGGTGCGAACCAGGAAACCAAGGATAATTCGGGCTGGACAGCACAGGAACATGCCACATTCCGAGGACACCTAGAGGTTGCTGCTTCCCTTGAGTCTCTGGGCATGGAAAGTCATATAGGCGGGCCAGCTTCGAGTGCAACGGTTTCTAAGGAAGTCAAGTACTCTTTCTGCCCCAAGCAACACTACCTTATCGTCAACCTTGGTGGCATGCAAGAGCGTAAGCCGGTGGTGGCAGTTGCTTTACGAGACTGCTTATCGGATTACAAAAACTGTGTGCCACGCAGAGTGGAATATTCAATCGAGGTTTCCAGCCCGGAAGGAACCAAACCTTTGGTTAGCCTACCTCTTCCAATTTTAGAGAATACGGTGAACGAACCGCTAGTTATTCCGGTCAAAAATATCAGTGATAGCCAGCTGATTTTCTCCATACACCGTTACGCCTCCCTTGCAGAACCCTCAGCCATACCTGTCGTTGAACTTGTTGGTAAGGGTATCGCACTGCCAGGCAAACAAAAGGACTTTTGTGGAGACGGAAGGGAGCCTATGCTACGGGAATATGCTGTTCATATTCTCGACACCAAGCATCTGGGTTGTATTGGAACTGTGACCTTTACCTGTCTCATCGTGAAACCATTCCGGTTTACAGATGTGGTGGCTCCTTCAATTACTTATCCGAGAGTTCGTGATAGTTCCGTACAACTTGTTGGGCATAGAGGTGCGTTCCCTTATTTGTATTTCCAGCCTCCATGCGCTGATATGATCCAAAGGTCTTGGCGGGAACTCTGGGGGTCGAGAGAACCTGCAGATAAGGGAGAACACAGTCGAGGTAAATGCAGCATACTACCTTTGCACAGTGTCTATCATCAGCTAAGGTATATGATATAGTCTTTCATCTCTGCCTGGAAACACGGGGCATCGTTCGTTGAGGTATGTTTCTCCCAACTTGGATCAACTTGAACCCCCGACAGCTACTAATATACAGCAGTTTGGTAATGAGTCACCTAAAATCTGTTGAACACGCTTTATAGAATGCTAAAATCTTGTCAGACGTTCAATTGACAAGGGATCATGTTCCTGTTATCTTCCACGACTTCTCACTAAGCGAGACTGGAACAGATGTCCCAGTCTACGATTTGACACTGGAGCAGGTGAGTAAAGGGCGATGTCCCTAGAAAACTAAATCTCTCATGGTCACTAGTTTTTATATGCAGGAGAATTCCAATCACCTCGGTATGAGATAGACGGCAAGCTACAATACAAGTGGATCCATCCAGGCAAACCTCGCTCGCAATCATTTAATCAAGATGGCGAACTTGGTGCGCATGAGATTCGGAAGATGTTGAAGAGCACAGTTGAATTCAAGGGCTCCAAACCTAACGCACGAGGAGATTTCATTCGAGGGCCATTAGCAACTTTGGAAGAACTGTTTGTGAAGCTACCAGAGGAACTGGGCTTTAACATCGAAATAAGTGCGTTACGCCCAATTCCTTAGCAAATTAACGCCCGTTTGAGTCTCCTAACTATAAGGAACTTAGAATATCCTCGACTCCACGAAGCAATAGAAGCTGGTATCACCCCTATCGTCACCGAAATAAACATCTTCGTCGACAAAACCCTCGAAAAGATCTACCGCCTAGCCGGCAATCGGCCCATAATTCTTTCCTCCTTCACCCCAGAAGTCTGCATCCTACTCTCCATAAAGCAACAGCGATATCCCGTCTTGTTCATCACCAACGCAGGCAAACTCCCTATTCGAGACATGGAGAAGAGAGCAGGCAGCTTACAAATCGCCGTACGCTTCGCCAAACGCTGGAACCTGGCGGGTCTGGTGGTTGCGTGCGAGACGTTCTTGCTCTGTCCGAGGTTGGTCGGGTATGTGAAGGGATGTGGTATGATCTGTGCGTCGTATGGGGGGCCGAATTCCGTTCCAGAGAATGTGAAGGTGAGTTACGAATTTGAGAGGGGGGGAGGAGGTAGAGGTCATATTTTCGTAGTTGCTTTCTTTTTTCCCTCTCAATTTTCTTTGTTATGCATGTACCAAAACTTGCATGACCGTTGTTGTGGACTGACAGCGAACCTCTTTTAGATGCAAGTCGATGCAGGAATCGACATTATCATTACCGATAAGGTCGGGTTGATCGCGAAGATACTGAAGGAGACACCGCCACTCAATAGGCTTAATTAAGCAAACACAGCGCGCATCAATTACGACGGTCGATCATTTCTTTGCTTTTCTTTCTTTCACTCGTTGGAGGGGGGAAGGGGGGGTTTTTCCTTCGAGCCTTTCGGAATTTCTACATTGCAGGATTTAATATCTGGGGAAATACCCCATAGATATAGAGCAGGTTAGAAGAATAGAAGACTGCCAAAGATAAATCCACAGAGCCTTCATCTCGACAATGGCACATCAGTGTGAGTAGTAGGTGTGTGTATCTGGTCCTGGTCAAGTGGTTATAAGATGTGCAGGACCTGCCCCATCGAGATGGAAGAAACGAGCTGTGATGCCAATAAGCAAAGGTTAGAGTGTATAGAGATATAACAAACAGTTATCCCTCTAGCAAAAGAAAATGATGGCCCCTTAAAGGAGTGGTAGATAGGTTATATTTTCAGTCCCCCATGCTAAATTTTCCAAAGCCTGAAAATACAAACACGCACAGAGAGAGTAAATTGCAAAATAAAATCTTTACAAAGTAAAACAGTGCTTGTTTTGTTTTTTTTACACGGCAGGCCTCATAAACCTGCTCCCCACTGTAGTCGCCGTAGGAGTCGATGTTCGTTTTGGGATACGTTGTGATGAAGACGACGACGGCGACGCCCTTATCGCGGCGCTACTACTACTACCACCAATGCTATTACCACTACCAATACCTTCCTCAACTTGCTTCCTATTATGATTTAGCGACGACGACGACGACGATGATAATGATGATGCGCTGCTGTATCCAACCACTTCGCCCAACACACGCAAACACAAGGACACAGTTTGCAGAAACACAGTGAGTCCCATCCACAGAACCTGCGCGGGCAACAACACCATCGCGATCATCCAATTTAGCAGCGACCCACCCCCACCACCAACAACACTGCCGCCGCGGATATTACTACTATTATTATTCCGCTTCCGCTGTGCGTCTGTTGCTAGAGAAATGACATCTCGCATCTGCCGCTCTAACTCACGGATCCGAGCATCGATCTCATAGTTTGAGACGGCGGTGCGCTTTTCGTATCTGCGCACTGCGCGGTTGAGGGCGTCGAGATCGGGTTGCATGGTTTTGCACACGTCGGTGGATATTCGTGCCGTGGCTTCGGTTAGTTGTTCTTTGATCTGCTGCTGGTTTCCGGAGGCTGTGGCTTGGGGAGGTTGGTCGTCTAGGGAGTTATTTTGCGTCAGGGATTCGGCGATGTGGGCTTCTAGTTCTTCGAGGCGTTTGGAAAGGTCGAGGACTTTGCTAGAATCGAGTTTTTCTTCCTCGTAGGGGTTTGATGCGACTATGCGTTGGAGATAGAGGGTTCGCGATTGCACCATCTTTAGTAGGTGGGAGACTGGTCGAATCTCCGCGGCAAGGAGGAAGACGGTTAGGTTATAGTTTGAAACTAGACCTTCGGATGGACGTGATAATTGAGCTCGAATAGTGTGCAGGAGCCAGGCTCCGGCCACGGGGCAGATAAAGCATGAAGCTAGCGCAATGACCTCGTGAAGGCGGAGCTGTGCTCGTGCTGACGCTATTGCGTGTGCTTGCGTTGATGAAAAGACGGGGCGAGGAGGATGCCTTTCGCCAGTTGGGTTCTTCTCGTCCTTGTCATCATGGCTATCGCTTTCAATTGGTTGCTCTTCTCCAAATTCGTTTACCTCGAACCTCTCGTGGCGGGGTATACCCCCACGCCCGACCCCCTGCGCTGAGTGGTACCAGTCCCTGCGACTCTAGTTAGCGAGTATAAAAAAGATTCGCACATAAAATAGTAGATCTTACCATGGCAGCCGCACAGACCAATTCAGAAACACCGCTGCTAGCACCAAGAGTGAAATATCCGTAAGCACTGCACTACCATTTGTGAAGAAAAGACCTCCAAGCGCAGGTAATAGCGCAAGGGCGAGGGGAGTAGACTGCCACGGCGATTCGGGATCGTGAATTCCAGTCCTTGCTCTTTCGTCGACTCGAGGAAGAAATAAATCATCCGTTGAGGACTTTATGGATTGGCGCGCCTCGGATACGGTGTCTGAGAACGTAGATGCACGGCGCAGCCCTGGGGTCGGTGGGTGTTCCGCGAGGACTGCGCTTGCGGAGCGACCAAGGGGTCGAAAACGAAGGTTGGCTGGCGGACTCGGCTGTGCTCCTGTCTGGGAGCTATCCTTGCTGGATATGGAGGCCATCGTAGGATCAATCGCCGAGTAGGTACTATGTAGTAAGGGAGGATAAGCGCGCGTCCTGAGGTTGTGGATGAGACGTCGCTGATGTTCAGCTAATGTACAGCCAACACGGTGGCATGAGTTTGGAGGCTCCCTGTTGGCCCCATGGCGCACGATTTCCGCACGCCTTTGTGAGTTACTTGATGGTCAAGTGAGGAATCTGCTCTGTTGGGGAAACAGGGCATGAAGGTCATGAGTGTGATGAAAGTGGAGTTTGCGACACCATCATCGTCGTCATTGTGTTGCGTGTGGGGCGTGTGTTAGTCAGCGAAATATGGGGTAACACTGCTTATGTCATCACCATGGGTCCCTGGCACGGGCCATCTATTATTAGTTCGCCTGGGGAGGGCGTGCACAACACAACACTCTCCGATATCTATCTCCCGACGTTCATCAGCAAGCGAAAGGATAGAGAATGACTGTGCTTCCGCATTGTGTGAGATTTCGCGGCAATTCGAGTCTATGTGGTTCGCTGTTTATATCAAGCCTCTCCTTCCTTCGGGCACCAAGCGGGATCACCATTGCAGACTTCATTACCAGTGATCCAAGGGCAGGCGAACCAGTTTCCACTGAACTTCCACTATTTCTGGCGATTTTGGAGAAGCATATGGCTTGATCTGCCGGGAAGACCTACTTCGCCAACTTTATACTTCTGTAGCCTGCTAAATCCGCGCTTAGCGGTAATAGCGGTGGTAGTGCTAGAAATGACACTGAAGCCACCATGGGGGTAAGTAATCCTGGAGGGTGGACGGCCTTTGACTCAACATTCTCCTGCAATAACTGCATTTCCAAGAGCACCATACGGGGCAGAGCGTGTTTGATAGTTGCGGTAACGATGCCATGGATACAGGACAGGCTGAACCTGGTCAAGCAGTGTCTGAAAAGGGTTGGTGTAACCGGGATCTCCCCCTCCACCCCAAAATCCGAACTGTGGAACGTTTGATAGCGAAAAGGCTGGAAAGTATGTGGACCCTTAACCTCTTGGTCCCGACAGAATTTGTCCAAGCGTCGAACAATGTCTTGTCCCACTAGATGACAGGGATGTCTTTGAGAGGATTCCGTATCAGCAATGGGAATGGTTGATTGCCATTGTCGCGTTTGCCTATTTGCTACTTTGATATTACCATCCTGCCTGCCTGTCCTCTCCACTTCGACTGGGTACGATAGTGGATACACCTATGGATTTTTTCACCGTTCCTACTACAAACAAAGCACTTGCAAGCGGGGTTATACTAATCGTATAGACTTGGCGTGCAGAGTGAAGCTCCAGCGCGTGGAAACAGGCTCTGCTCTTACAAGAGCAACCATATCTTTAACCTACTCTAAGATGTCTTGTACGATCTCACTATGGCCTCGTTCAAGCACATCCAGCATCCCAAAGATACTGGAGCTATAACAGGATTAGTCACTCGGGGCTGTGTATGGGGATCTTAGATGACACGGCATCATGCAAGGGAACCAAGGGATATATGTATGTACGTTATTTTTGAAGCTAATAGGGGGTGTCGTAACGGGCGATTTAACTCTGGAGGGCACTTGAAGATGTATACTGTACGGGGAGTACCGACACCGAGGGAGCTAGGGCTAGGCCTGCGGAATGCAAAAAGTTTGATGATTTGTGGACTAAGGACCCTGGACGGGAAATTTACTAGATACTGCAAGGGACTCTTTGGAATGTCTTGCAGGACTGCTGGGTCCTTGTTGGGAGTCTCTGCTAGCCGTTAGTGTTGATTGACCCAGGCGGGTGTATTGATACCCCAAAAGGGAAAGGCGCCCTCACCTCCTAGCATGAACAACACGCAAGGACCAACACACGGGACTTCACTGCTGGAGATCTCTTTTGATGTCTTTCTTCTTTTTCCTGTGTTTCACCTTATTGACCCCTACCCGCAGTGGTTCAGAGCATGCTGTCTTGGTTGATCATGGTGCTGATAATGCTACCGCAGCTGCAATTAGGTCCAATCATGGTCAATAAACATGTGCGACGTCGATATTTGGATCTGCCTGTTTATTCAGGGCCCACAGATGTATCTCCCCCTTTCCCTTCACTAAGCTGGTTCTCGACTCCGTTCAGCGTTTGCAAAGGAAGGATGCTGGGGCTTAACGAGCCGTCTTCCTTACTTCTCACGAGCCGCCTCATTCCATTCCGTTCTTGACTTGATATCTCCCTTGATATCTCATGTCTCCTTTATAAAAACTCGTCATCTGTTCCTTCCCTTCTCTCAAACGATACTGCTGGCTGTGCCAAAAATCGTCGTTGTGTTTACCAATCTCTTCTCGCTGGTAAACCATTTCAGCTTCCTCTCCCATCCGATTCTACATCCAGAGAACCCCGATCGCGCACGGAGCAGTCAGCATGATAATTGACTACTACGAAGGCCCCTTTGAGCGGTCCGTTCAGTCGATTGTGCTTCCTTGCTACGCAGCAGGGGCGATTATCGTGTCCATCCCTCCATTTTTTTGGCATGCACGCAATCGCAACTTTGCAGCATCATGGCTGATCTTCTGGCTCGCGCTCATGAACTTATTCAGTGTTACTAATCCCCTTATTTGGCCAACGGATGACATGGTGTCATGGTGGGATGGCTATGGCTTCTGTGATATCCATTCCAAACTCCTGACTGGTAATGGCTGCGTGACATCTGGCGCTCTGTCGTGCATTTTCCGCTCTCTCGCAAAAGTTCTGGATACCGATCGTGCAACTTTGATTCCTAGCAAGGCTCAGCGTATGCGTGACCTCGCCTTCGACTTGACATTCTGCATCTTTCTACCTCTCTTCTTGATGATCATCCACTACATCGTCCAAGAGCGCCGCTATTACATCTTTGCAATTGGCGGCTGCATGCCGTCGTATCACTCGAGCTGGGTTTCGGCTTTAGTTGGGTACATATGGCCTCTCCTTATAATGTTTGTGGCAATATTTTACAGCAGTAAGCCCTCCATTCGTCTTTGCTCTTTTCTATTGTCCATAGCTGACAGTGGCTCTTTCCCCAGTCGTGGTGGTTTACCGACTTTTCAAGTACCGGCAGCAGTTTTCGTATATCGTATCGTCTAGTAACAACACTAGCAAATCGAGATTCATCCGCCTCCTGATACTGGCTATGGTATTGCTGATTGGGAGCTTTCCGACACAGCTCTACGTTTTTTACTTCAATGTCACAGCCTTCCAACCGTGGCAGCCTTACTCATGGAGTGAAGTTCACGGACCAGAGTGGGGTGACATCGACAAATTTCCCCGTCATGGCCAGGTGTTTTTCGACCGTTGGATACAAACGACAGCAGGATATTTGATGTTTGCTTTCTTTGGTTTCGGAAAAGATGCTACCCTCATGTATCGGGCGTTCTTACTCAACTTGGGGCTTGGCCGATTCTTCCCCTCGCTAGATCATCCGCATATCATACCCAGTAGTCGACAAGGATCGGTATCATCTGCTTTCGGATCCTTCGGCAGCCGCGCAAAATTGTTATTTACAGGCAAATCTTCAACGTCGGAAACGTGAGTAACATACTAGCTTGTCCTTTAAATAATGACCTTTCCCCGTGCTAACAGCGTAACAGTACTGAGAATGACACGCTGCGATCAAACTCTACACTGCGATCAAACTCTACATCGACTAACTTCATGAGGTCGCTGGACTCCCAACTTATGCAGGAAAAGTCACCGCGTTTCAACCGTCAGTCTAGCGGAGATAGTGGTCGTAGGCCCTCTACTATTGGGCTGGGGCACACGATGTCCATCGAACCGCTGAATGAGCGTCGCAGTAGCTCTCAGGGGGGCAGTGGTCCGGACTCGGACATGGACGGTGATTTATCGCACGAGGATCTGAAGTATCTGTCTCCTATGTCGGGCCTTGACGCTCGCATCGTCTAGAGTGATGACTGGCATAGGAGGGCGTCTGGAGATATTAGATCAATCTCTTCTTATTTAGGACTGGACATAAACCTTTTCCCCATTTCTCTTTTCATTTTCATTTTTCTATTTCCTCAACGGCGTTGATTCCTCTCTGACTTTCGATACCCACGTTGCAATTTCTTTTCCCGAGTTCCTCATTTTCTTTATGTTCATCTTTGAAATCTCTCTGCGTATTTTAATGATTTTACCTCGTTTTTCTTTCCTATGCGTGGTGGCTTATCTTGCTCCTTTTCCATCTCTTCAGCTATCATTTCTGTCTCCACATTGCAGAGCGGAAGGCTACTTACAGTACTTATCCGTCACATTTCTCCTTTCTGGTTCTGGGAGGGCGGAGCGGCTAATGATAGCTGAGACAATTTGTATGTTCCTTATGGTCTTTTTCAGGGTGGAGTTGATTGAAAAGATTATAGCGAGTTACTACATAGGCATAATGATTATGAGGAATGGGAACCCCCTTTCAACAAAGTTTCAAGCTGTGTTCTTTAACTATATATATTGCTTCGAGAGAACATGCACTGCTGACGAGATAGATTCACAACCATTTTCCCATCATCGATAATTGGGGGGGTGGAGGGGGCGGCTAGCATAGAATAGACTACAACAACTCCCTTTGAAAGCACAGGGCAGGCGTAGGGCGGTGTGGAATTGTATATAAGTTAGCAACCTTTAGACTGAGGTGCCTGCCCCCTCCGGCCCCAGTATTTTAAAAGGCATGGGGGATTATTTAGATACACACACACACACTTATCTATCCATGACATGGCTTCAAGTAAATTTTTATGTGTTGAGATAACGGGGGCTCCCGGTGCCGGCTAGCAAAGAGAGGCGAATCGGGTCGAGGCGAAGGGAATGGAGCAACCGCACCACACACCACAACACATCACTCATACTCGTCCCATCTCGCCTCAGCAGAGGTCGTCGCAATCAATAGGATGGATCTCTTCCCCGCCCGCCCTGGCAACCCGGGGGGAATCCAAACTACGTTTTGTAAAAATGGATTAGCAGGCCAACTTTCACAAATGAACGGATTGACCCTTTGTTGTTGTTGTTGTTGTTGTTGTTTTTCTTCTTTCTTCTTTCTCTCAAGAGTGGTTTTCCATTTGAGAGGTCTTCACTGTTGGGGGAGATGGAAAAAAAAAACTTGATACATAGACCGAAAAGGGGAAAGAGAATATCCATCTATACCAACCAATGTCTTCAAGTCTTTTGCCAATCACCAAGTTCTCTTTCACTAGGCATAGAAAGATTCACATACATTGGGTTCTGCGATATCTCCCATGGTTGGCCATTGTGTTGAGCACAGGCTTGCGCACAGGCATTCTTAGTAGCTTCCTTTGCAGCCTCCTCAGCAGCTTGTGGTGACCATCTCTGCCTGTCCCTTAAGGCCTGTTTGGCAGTCTTGATTGGGAGCTTATCCTTTTTCATACACTGCATCAAAGCTACCTGCGTAATTGGCTGAAAAGTTTGATATCAATGGGGCAATCGAATGCACCTTTGTTGCCTGTTAGCATTAGTTCTTAGTTTAGAAATAGGGAAAAAAAACATGAAAAACCTCAAGTCATGATTTAAGGAAGTAAAAACTCATATATTATACACGGGGGCGGGGGGCTGAAATATAGAAGACATGTAGTATAGTTAAGAAATACAGGATTGGGTTAGAGAATAGAGAAAGGCAGCCATTGGCGCATTGCGAAAGAAAAGCCAGGGACTCCAAGAGCAGATTCCAACAGTATTGGAGGGAGTTTTGCTATTATTTCAAAGGATTTCGTTTATTGCTGTTGCTGTTGTTGTTGTTCACCCTCGGTTTCGGTGCGGCCGCGTTTAAGAACCTCAAAGTTTCCTAGATAGGTATTCGCACCGTCGCAATTAGCAATTTTGCGATGGTGCCGATGATTGAGAAAGAAAAAAGAAAAAGAAAGGCTGTTGTTGCGAGGTTTTGTATGGGAGGTACTAACGGTGAGTGAAGTTGATGCCGTGGGATCTTGATCCATCCTCGTTGTCTACAGAGTAGGTGTTGGCATCGGCTTCTACGGTTAGGAGGGAACTATGCTCATTGATATTTGGTTAGCAATGGTTTGTCTCAGACTTTTCAAGTAGCGCATCAAGTCCGGGAAATAAAAAACCCCCTGTCAGCGTCCACTGATTTCTGAGGAGTTCAAAAACCCGAGAAGCTAAAGGTTTTTCAAGACTTGAAATAACCCTAGGGAGAGCAAAAGAAGCCAAATAAAGAGAGAAAGGAAAGAGGGGAAAAAAGAACGAAGCAATCTTACCCCTTGGGCAAGTTCAACAGATGCGCTCTCACAGGCCCATCTGGCAAATAGCAGTTCACGCGAAACCAGCTGGTCTTGCGGTTCTCACTAGAGCCATAAGAGGTAGCGACTGTGTATCTGACAACTTCACGCCCTGTCGAAGTAGCCTCGAGCGCTGGCGGGGCACCGAGATTGCCTACTACTGTAAGACGGGCAAAATCGCGAGGAGCGGTGGTGCTGAAGGATCGGAGGATGGAGGAGGTGGGAGCGCGGAAAAGCGGACGGAGAGAGGATAGGCCGTACATGGTTGCTGTGGGTAGTGTGGGTAGTGGAGGACAGTGTATGAGGTGGTTTTGAATAGCGAATGTGGTTACTGTGCAATGCAATTGAGCTTGTTTTGGTCGATGATGTCGCAGCTCTTTGGCATCTCATCTTAGAGGTTTGCGCTGTGGTGAGGTCGCGTCATCACGTGACTAACATGTAGTCAGCAGCATTAAACGACGCCAAGATCCGATGGGGATTAGCGCGAAGCAAGCCGCCAAGCCTTGACCCCTTTCTTAGCGGGTCTTGGCATTTTTGCGGCTCCATCAATATTAATAATGATCACCATGGTCAGTGCTCAATATCTCTCAGAGTCTTGGATCATGCTTTTGAGTATTGAGCAGAAGCAGGATTATTTCTTCACTCGATAATATATGAACTTGGAAACCTGAGATCATCGAAAGAAGATAAGATGCTCTGGAGCCGGAGCTCTCGACCCATCCAGCAATTATTGAGGCCTGGATTGCTGGCTAGCTGAACCCGGACCAGTTACAAACACGCCATTGTCGCGTTGTAACCAACGTGTTTGACCGATACCAGCTGCAAACCTGGCAGTGTCTCTTCCCAGTTTCTCCTTGCAATGCTATTATTCGTATGGCCTTGCTTGCATGAACCGTTCTGCTTCGAAACCTGTCAACTTGTCGCAACTTACATTTCCAGATCCCTTACGCATTGCGATTATCTTCCCGATCGCTACGTCAGTATGTGTCTGGATTTGTATTCCGTAGCTTGCAAAAGTCTGGCGAATCGCAGCTGAAACATTGAAAGCTTACTCGATGGCTGCGAACGAAAACTGCACATTCAGACAAATGCATTCCTTTAGATTCGCAATTTACAACAGAGGAGTGAACGCAGGCCTAACCATCTCCTTTTAACACTCATGGATTCAACATTTATTATTCCAAACGTGACCTGACGCATTCGTTAAGGTGGATTAATGGACCCCGGATTTCGTGCATTCGTCAGGAGTTGGGGCCCTAGGGGTGGAGAGTGTGATCGGTGCGAGATGGTGGCTGAACTATTTTCTTGTGTGAACTAACGATAGCCATTCCAAGTGGTTCCTAGTTCGATAATAATGATTTCTCCGGTTCCTTTCTTGACCAATAATACGACGATACTACCAACCCTCTGGTCAGCTCAAAACGGCAAATGGATTTCTCCCAAGGGGGGCTCGATGGCCATCAAATCGAAACAATTCCAAGCCCCTTAGTTCGAGTGTCATCGTCGAGATGCATGGCTGATTGGACTTGACTTTTGCTACGTAATTGAAAGCTTCACGTTCCAAGCTCGAATCCATGCATTGGTTTCCAGTCATCCAACTTAGTAGGAGGTCCTTTGAGGTTGTCCGTTAGGTCTCTGTTTCGTTCATCTGTGCCCACTGGGGAACAAATGATTCTGTTAGTTTGGGGATGTTTCTGTGCTTCCGCTAGCCTTTGGTTGCGCGGCCGACTTTTGATATTTTGCTTCTTTCTTTTTGCTTTTTCCTTGCCATGTGATTCACTGTTGGTTTGGCGCTGCTGCCATGCGAGGTAAGATTGGCTTCAACCATCAAGGTTCCAGAGCTCGGTGATCACCATAAAGGAGTAGGGGTTCCCAGTCTTTTATGGAGGGGATCTCAGATCTCACAAACTTCAATGACGGTTTCCCGGTCATAATCTCTTCATGTCCCCTCGTTTCTCGGTTACCATGGCGTACAAGTTTTGGGCCGACGCTCCCGTCTGAGTCTCTTCTATAGGATTTGATCCGTCTCAGAAGAATCGATTCTGCCGAATTCGATATCCACTCGTTTTGTGAACGCCTTGTCTTTCTGTTCTACTCTCGTGCTACCAGGTCCCAGAATCTCTCCTTGGCATGTTGCGTTACTTAATTGTTCATATTTCTTGAATCTGTCGTTTCTGCTACCTAAATATCGAATATATTCATTCGTTTTTAATCTTATTGATAGAGAGCACTGTTGCTCGCGCCTGAGCATCATGCGATTTCGATCACTCTATTTTGCGATTGCGTGCGCCCTCCTCGCGATACAAGTCGTCTGCGCGTTGCCAAATGAGTTTATTCCAAGGCAAGAAACACCGGATTCAATTGCCACCTCTCCTACGGCTACCGAGTTTACATCACAGACGACACAGACTATATCTCCTACAATTAGTCCCTCGGGATCGTCACGAGGGAACTCGACCGTTACTAGTACTATTAGCACGATATCTGCAACCCCAAGCGGTGCCCCTGTCAATGGAAGCTCTGTCAACGGTGATTGCCCCGTCTTCCGCTCTCAAGGGCCTTGCCTGACTTTATCCTTAGGAACCCGACCTGAACGGGACCCTGCCGCTCTCCCAATTGACCCGCAGATAACTCCAGCTCTTGCAATCGCTGGTGTTGTGCTTATGCTCACAGGTGGGGCTTACGCCCTAATAGGAATTAAGAACAAATGGTAATATTCCTTTGCTGCACCTGGCTTCTTACCTGGCTAACTCCCGCTGCCTCGCCAGGGTTCAAATCTTTCTTTCCACTGCATTTTTGGCAGCTTTATCTGTTACGGTAAACCCATCAGAATCAAGATTCTACTGAACCTAGGCTAAGCCTCGACAGATCCTTATCATCTATCTTATCACCCCGCCTATTAAAAATGCGATCCAAGGAGCGTTCTTTGTGGCAGCACTCATCACGGGCCTAATATTCGGCGGGCTGGCCTTGATGTTTCAAGAAGTTACAGAGGGACTTGGATGCTCCCTAGGTGGCTTTTGCCTGAGCATGTGGCTTCTAGCAATGCAGCCAGGTGGTCTCCTGCAAACACAAGTCGGCAGGGCTATCTTTATCTCTTCCTTTACAGTTGGAGTCTATCTACTCTCGTTTAGCCACCACACCCGACCATACGGACTAATGGGCTCGACGTCATTTGCTGGGGGTACTGCAGCGATGCTAGGAATTGATTGTTTCAGTCGAGCTGGCTTGAAGGAGTTTTGGCTCTATCTTTGGAGTATGGTCATTTCCACTACCTTTAATTCTATTTGAGATGTTTTGTTTTATGAGATCATCTTCTGACTGGCTTAGACTTAAACGAGGAACTATTCCCTCTCAACACGCGAACTTATCCTGTCACACGAGGAATCCGGGTAGAGCTAGCGGGCAATATTGTCATTTGTCTCATGGGCGTGGTTGCCCAAGTTAAGCTGTGGAAAGTCGTCAAAGACAAGCGAGAAAAACAGGCTGCTAAGCGAAAGGAGGAAGAAGAAGAACGTAATAGGGCCGAAGAAGAGATTGGCAGAAAGTTGGAAGAGCAGACAAAACAAGAAAAGGAGCAGTGGGAAGCCGTCTATGGAGCGCATGAAAATAAATTGAATGATTCAGCCATTGACATACCCGAACCTGACGGCCGCGACAGTGAACAAGACACCCTTGTCAGAAGGAAGTCAGAGAGGGACCTGAAGAATTTACACCCGGAACATCGCAGCTCGTCAGAATATGGCTCAACCGGCGTGAGCTCAGCAACGAAGCAATCGAGTCGAACGCATCTCTCGCCTGGAACAGTTCCGCCTGGGCAAGAAGAAATTGAGATGGTCGATGTTTCTAGTGCCGTTGCACGATCTGTGGCACCTAGACCTTCTAATGGAAGTTTGCGGACCGGTCGGCCCAAGTCCTCGCGTTCAATGGATTCTGGAGTGGGAAACAGGCCGCAACATCGAGTAGTCTCTGATTCCGCGCCTGTGATGGCGCCATCGCCGCCTCAAGACATTCCACCTCCATTCCGCATTCAATTCGATGCAGTGGACAGGGACGATAGCAGCTCATTGGCTGCCTCGATTGCTGACTCGGATCACATACCAACACGACAGATAGGTATAGTTTTGCAGTTTCCTAACTTCTGGAACAAATGGTTCGTGTGAAACACTAATTTCTAACTTCCCCACAGTCTTAGATCGAGATTCGGAGCCTCAGAGTTGCTCGTCATCCGTGGTCGTAATGATCAATCCCGAAGCCGAACTCGCCTCCGAGACTTCTGCCTTCGATGACGAAAGTCACTCTTCACGCTCTTTAACTGGCTGTGAGACTACTCAACCTAAATCACCCAAAGACAACAATCGTGGACCGGATCTCGTGTCCAAAGATATCGAAGGCGCGGCAGATTCAAGTCAAACCCCTTGTGTCACGTCCTCTGGATCATCCCCTCTTGACCCTAGTGGCCATGTTGCAGCTCACGTTTCTGAACATGGTTCCACAAACGTGGCTAGCAATAGCGGTCGCGAGGCTACGGCTGAGAATCAAACATCCGCTGATTGCGATACGAGTAAATCGGAAGACCTTACCTCCCAAGTGGGACGGAAGTCTGACGGGCCCCATCTTCCCACCGACAAGCGTAACGCAGACATAAGCCCTGCTCCTGGTGAATCACAACAGGTCGATCCGGGGATTTTTATCAGCAACCGTTTGACAGCAGAGAGTGTGGATGACTTGCCCAGCCAAGTTTCGAGAATTGTACATTCGTATCGGACGCACGAATGGACGAAGCAATTGGCCGACGCCGAGCCACCAGAAACCAGAACTCCAGACGAGATCGAGGACCAAATTATCGAGACTGAAGTCGCAGCGCCTGTGAATATGTCTGAGTTACAACAGGATGCGTTCACTCCACAGCCTCCGGCGAACTTGGAAAACAGGAATTCGGTGTCCAGTGAAACCCAGCAATACCGGGAGATTTCTAGATCAGGAGCGGCATCACCTGTGTCCTCGTACGGTGGATACTCTGCAGTTAATTACTCCGGCGAACGACGATATAGCACCCCCGGCCTGTCACGAACCCTATCTAACCGTAGCTTGCATCGCTCGTCGCCGAACTCGACACTCTTAACAGCGTCACCCGATACGACTCGCAATAGACAGTCTGTGTCTGGACTCCCACAACCAACGGTAACCACGATCCATGAGAACGAGGAAGCAGGGACTTACCGCGATGACGGGTCAGGGTACTTTGGAGCCTCTCGACAGGAGCCTGCAGTTCATTCCCGACCCGTTACCGCAGTCACCGCAGCACTCAACCCCCCACAGTCCCCGGCACGACCGAAATCAGGCTATGCTTTTGGCGACACTTCGTTCAGACCGTTCAATCGACCAACTCCAGCAATATTTGACGATCTCCCTCTCTCCCAGCGTCGCGAGTTGATCCATCAACGCTCGCATCGGGTATCACCAAGCCCAACCCCTTCCGCAACTAACCCCTTCATATCTATCCACGCCCCTGAGCGCGTGTCGCCCCGCCACCGACCAACTCAGCCACCGAGAACCGCTGAGCAACGCGAAGTCAAACTCGCAAATTGGCGAGAATCTGTCAAGGAAGATCTCGCGCAAACCAAGATCTCAACGTTCAAAGTCGAGGATAGGAGAGCGGATATGTTGAAGGAGAAGTATCAGAGTCAGCGAAGTAAGCAGCAGCAAGCGATGGCGGTGAGTTATCGAGACTCTATGCTCGACCAAGCGATGCGGACTGGTGGTTTGCAAGATGTGCACACGGAGGCGATGAGGAAGATGCAGGCTGCTGCTAACAAGCATGTCTGACGGGGTTGATCAGGAGCGGGGCTGCTCGCTTTTCTATTTTATTTTTAGGTTATCTAAACTTCCCCTTTTGCTCGACTTACTGGCAGTTTCTTGAAGTCGATTTTCTAATTAACTTTGTTTTAACTATCTCTTCTTCTCGATTCCATATTCCCCGCCCCTGATTTCTCTCTCACAAACCGTATTTTACCAACCACCCCCCCGACGTTCATTTTCAAATACAAAACTTTTCCATTTGTTTAAGTTATGAGTAGGTAGATAATGTCGACCCCCTCTGTGGCTCGCAAGGGCTTCTTTCAGTTTTTCTTCCTTTTAATTTCCCTCATGCCTACATACAACGGAGAAAAAAAGAAAAAAACACTACATGTCTCAAGAGGAAGGTCCCTTTAGCAAGGTCAGATTATAACAGATTGTTTTCACTTTTGTTTTTAAGTATGGTTGTTTTTATTTCACCAAGGCAAAAAACTTTACGAGGAAATGACCTTATTTTCTTCTTTTCTCTTCTTTTTCATGTAGAGGAATGATTGATTCTAAATCACTGATTTTATTTATATTGCCTATTAGAAATCTATGAATATCAGGTAAAATAGTACGCATTATTATAGGAGGTGCATGCTATTCTTTTTGCAAATGTCTTAATGCAGGGACAAATTAAACACAGAAGGAAAATATATATATATATGTCTAGGGATGCAGGATCATGTTGATGCAGAGGCACTACTAGATAGACCCTGCATGAACTCTCATATCCCTTGCACACTGGATTATGCAAGGGGTGAAAAAAAAAGATTTTCCATTGCTGTACACAGGAGTTTCCGAGAACTATATATATATATATAGGGGATATACTCCAATAGTAAAACTATGCGATCTTCAATCGCTCATCTACAGGAAGAAAAAAAATTGGATACATTTTCTGGTTTTTGCATCATAAGCGAGGAGGGAGAGGGTTTTGACTCCACCTCAGAGGCAGGCTCTCATGGTGTGATGAACTTGCATGCGTGCATGGCTGGGAATGAAATAAGGTCAACAGCACTTATGCATGTGTTTATGCAGTCGAGATTTGAATGTCGAGGTAAAATATAATTATATATGCAATTGCATTTAAAGGCATCTTTTTCATTTTCTTTGCTAGGGAGGGATGTTTGGCTTGAAACAACCCGTACCACACCACCAACTATGCAAACCACCCAACAACGCCTTTTCTTAGATTTTTTTTGAAACGGCACCACCGGGGAGCGACTCCCTACTCCCTAGAGCCTTTCCAATACCCAGGTTCATGGAATTGATTCTAGAAGATGTTGGGTGGGGGCCCCTTACTGGGTTTGCAAGTTTTAGGGACGACTAGCTTTGTGGACTATTGATATTAGAGGGCACGCTTGAGTAATTAGGGTGGGATGGGCGATGCGGGACCTCGTGTTGGAACTTGGATGGGAATTTTCGGCTTTTTGACGGGCGGGAGGGAGAGAGATATGTGGAAGAGGCTTGATGGCAGGCAATGAAGCAAGGAAGGAAGGGTATTGATCTAAATTTATATCAGATGCGAGGAGTTGTTGACGAGAGGTATTAATGGGGTGTGAGAGTAGGCTATGGGCTGCCTAGCTGTCAACCGGGTATGTATGTATCTGTCAAGGGCTTTACTACGCTGTACTACACCTTCAAAAATATTGCTTGTTTGTCATTGGAATATACTATGCATACTCTGTAGAATGATATCATTCCCACCTACTTTTGGCTGTTGTGAATTGTGAAGAGCATTTGGAGTACCCCGAGACAAAATGCTCTCTGGGACCTGCAAGTTTAATTTATACCGCGATATACGGAGTATATATAAGTGAAAAATGACCAAACGTTGCACCTTTCTACTGGGTACGAAATAGAGTTGACGTCACTAATACTATCTACATATGGAGCAAGCAGTGTGATGTTTGCGGCTTCTTGCACTGGATCATGTCGATTCCTCCGTTTGATGCAGGTACAGCATCACCTCCCAAGGCGGGTTCGTTCCTTCGCTTATCGCCGGCGCCTGTTAGTTATTACATATATATGTATTTCATCGCGCGGCAACGGTTTGAGGTAGATTTTGCAAGCGAGATTGGACCTTTTTGTAACGTTGATCGCGGCTCGATGCAGAATATGCCATGGGTTTGGGGGGGAAAAGGTATGGTTCATGCGGCATTTCCCCACAGCTTGAATCCATGGAATACGCACGCGTATACCGATATAGATCCACCTAGGATCTTGGTTCGTGATTGATGGTTCGATGGGGAAAATAGCATTGCTATTATTATTCGGTCTTGTTTGCAGACGAGAAATTGCAGGGATGGATGCTTAGGGTGCGTCTGGGGCTCAATTATGAGGTTTTAATGGATGGTGAGAGAGGTGTTGAGAGCAATGCCTGAATTTGAGGAAGTATTTTATATTTATATACCCCATCGACGACCCTGCAATAAAAAGTGACTTCATATGAAGTGTTTATGCTGTGGATTATATATAGAGATCGATGTGATGCAAGACCTTGCTGGGGGAGGGAGGCAGAGAGAGATCATCGTGCAGATCTAGGATTGGGTATCAAACCCCTGCTGGCCGCTATCTATCTAGCCTCTGGGGCCAGGAACAAGCCGGGCCAGATGCAGGAACAGGAAAACCAGGGAAGCAGGGAATATTTTAATGTACTGTGGGATTTGAAGAGCGGCTGGGCATTGGGCAATTGGGCTCTCGTGCCCTTGTGTAAATAATTGTTGGTGAAACGAGTCGCACAAAGAACACCCCTGGACCTTGAGCCCGGGGGCTTGGGGGGTGATGGATGGCCCTAGAACCTCGAGAAGGGAGAATCGGACGATGATGATGCATGCATATACGCTCAATTTGCGAAATAATTAGCAAACGATGAACCAGGAAATGGAAAACATGATGCATCCAGCCTTATCGTTACTTTCTTTTTTCCCTGCTTTTTTTATGGGAAACGCGTGGACGGGGTCGGAGTGAAATGCACAAATATCCCTGCAGTCTCAGGCCAGAGTGGGCTTGTTTTTGCGTCTAATTTTTTCTGCTGTTTCGAGGGCGCCGTCACACTGGCGTCACTCTGCAGCAGAAGACGAGGGAATAAAAAAGAGAGCCTGGGCTGTTGATTAGTAGTATTGGAGCTCGCTTTCTCTGAGACGACTTTTTTTATTTTACTTATCTCCATGAAGTGGCCCTCTCTCTCTTTTCTCTTTCTTGCTAACTATCTATGAATGATGGGTGCCACAACAGCCGAACTAGTTATTCTTTTTCTCCCTTGCCTTTCTTCGCGGGACTCGCAATGAGAGAAAGGATTTGAGACATTCCACAGAGCCAGCTAAAAGGGACGCTGGAGACATTCGTTTATTAGTATTTCCTTTGCTTCTTCAATCGTGTGCTGTGTGACTTTGCCGGCTGATAGCTACCATTCCGTGACTGGGGATACACTACCTATTCCTTGGGCCTGTGTTTTCTTTTTTGAATATTCCTGCTGTTCCACCCACCCTCTTTTATTTTTTTTCATTATTTCTTCTTTGCTGCTTGTATTATTATCTATTTTATTTTATTTTTGGTTGTCTGTGTTTTTTTGTTGCATATGGAGAGCCCAAAGCCTCGATTCCCGCCTAGACTGTTGCTCTCGCCAATCACCGTCGGCCCAGCTCTCCTCTCTCCTGCATCTCGATTTCTTCCCCCATCATCATCTCCCCCATCATCACCACCACCACCACTTCATCCCCATACACTCGCCCTCCACCATCAACCACGGCGTCCTCTAGCTCCCGTCGTCTACACCCTCTATCATCGCGGGCGCCTGAAGACGGCCCGTACCAAGACATCCCTCTCGTCCCCATCATCAGCAACGCTTCCTCCTTGCTCACCACCTCGACCTCGCTACAGCGCCCAGAACCCTTGTACCACCCTTCCTGTCGGGCCCCGGGTCAGAACCTGCATCGGCGTCGAACCTCGCAGGGCCGCTCGCTCTTCACCTCCGTGCGCTCTAGTGTCCGAGCCCCCTCATCCAGACTCTGGAATCCTGTCAACTACGTCCCCCGCACCACTGTCGTCACCGCTCCTAGACCTCCACCTCTCTCCGCTCACAGCGATTCGCAGCGAGACGCTTACCCCTTGCTGACTGTTCCAGAGCAACGTCGAAGTCGCCAGCAACCCAGTCCATCGAGCCTGCTGGTCGAGCGCAGCATTGCAGACACCGAGAGCGGCCGTGTGAGCATAGGACTTCCGCCAGGCCATAGGCGGAGTGGGAATTGGGATACCATCGACATGGGCGATAGCAGTGGCACACCTGGTCGAGGCGAAACCATCAGTCGACCCGACCCGGCACTTTTACGACACAATGAATTCGCCCCTCAGGAGACGAAAGCGACAACGGGGCCGGGTTTTGATCCTACCGGCAACAATGACCTCCCTCGCCAAGTCCAGCCCCAACACTTATTTCGCGCCCAGACATTTGCCTCTTTCCCCTCTGCCAATGGTAATAATTCGTCCACAAACGGTGCCGCAGGCGGTGAAGCAGATGCGGCGGAAGAATTGGCCTGGGGTCCCGCACACCCTTGTTTCCCACACATGAACCCTCACGTCCCCACATCGTCACCGGAGTACCAAAACACACGGATCATTCGTATTCGACGCGATTGGATGCTTAGGGGCGATTTGGCGCCCACCTTCTCGAATCTGTACCCTGAAATTCTCGACCCGTTGCTGCCGGAGCAGGAGTTTCGGAAAATCATCTCGAAGGTTAATGACGAGCTCATTCTTGCGTTTGATCCGTATAGCCTTCGCAACTGGATTGACGGTGCGATTGGGTTGCTGTCTGGATGGATATGGGACGACTTGGGAGCTAGTGGCGTCAAGTCGAGGCTGCGATCTGTTGAACGGTGGCTGGAGGATTGGAATGCGCAAGTCGGTGCGGCGGAAGGCGTGAAGATATGGGATTTGAGAAGTACGGGGTACACGTGTCTTGATATCCAGATACCGGATCCCAAAGTCGGTATTGTCGAGAGCGAACCTGCTTCCGCACCTCCAACGAGGCCCAGCACGGCGGGAATACGAAACCCGGACTAGCTTTTGGTTGATTCTAGGGTGAGAGTGTCCTTAGGAATGTGCTGTTTCTTGTTTCCCCATTTCTCACGGGTACTGTTTTTTATCTCCGTTGATGATATCCCTATTTTGCGTCTCTGATTTTTACGACTTACTCTGTTCACTTCGTCTATGCTTTGTAATTACCACCCCGTTGTGCTGTTTACAAAAAACAAGTACGCGAGCTTTTTCTTGTGTCTCCAAGAGGCCTATGGCTGGATCTTCTACCTTGCTTTCGCCTTTGGCTTTGGTTCTCTCTTATATCTCCACCCTCTGTGATACCATGAACCCTTTTTTTCTTTCCTCTTAAACCCTTTATTACCTCATATTTTTTCTTTTTACTTTTTTCATACCCGCCTGCTTCTTTGGACATATGACATATTCGAGCGCTGTTCTTTGTTTTTCTTCATTCTTATTTTCCTAATGCATGAAAGCGTCTTTTCTTTCTCGAGCGACAAAAAAAGAGGGTTGGTTCCTTTTTCAGTCCTGCGAATTGAGACTTTTTATCTTAATGCTTTTTCTTCTCTTGAGTGCTGTTTTGTTTTTGGGAGGATATTTGACTTGAAGAGTTTTTTTTGTTATTTTTGAGCCATAGAGTTGTTTATGGAGATGAATATTTGGAAGATATACCAGTGGCTGTCTATCTTGTGCAAAGATCTCGTTTGATGAACGTAAACTCGACTCCCTATATATTTGGCGACGGAAACAATGTCCGTGTTATGTGCATGGATGGATGTTGTGGCTGCTGATATCGGCTGATTATGATGATGCGTACATTCGAGGATTGTAGTGTCAATGACCTTAGTGTAATAGCTATAGCTTCCAATGGGGATTATTTGATTCAAGGTGCGTCGCAGAGTGTGGTTATTTGCTGGACATCTTGATTGCGGTTCAGCACAAGCTCACCTGGACACCCTGCTTAGGTCACATGACCCGCATCACCTCCGGCGATATCAACCTCGTCGACGCCAAATTCTCTCCCCGCAAGTCTCCATAACAGTCGAATCCACCCTCCTCCCCCGAAACAATGTCCATTGTATAACTTTAACCTAATTCTCCCCCTCCGAGTCTCGCGGATACCACCTACCCAATCCCCCCAACTAAACATTACCTCCGCCCCTCCCTGGCCGCCGCCGCACCATCCGCAACCATGCTATCCGGCATCCTCATCTTCAACCAAAAGGGAGAGAACCTCATATTTCGCGCCTTCCGCAACGACTGCCGGCCCCGCCTAGCCGACATCTTCCGCATCCAAGTCATATCCAATGCCCAAGTGCGCTCGCCCATCTTAACCCTGGGCTCTACAACTTTCAGCCATGTCAAGCATGAGAATATTTACTTGGTCGCGGTGACCAAGAGTAATGCGAATGCGGCGCTGGTGTTTGAGTTTTTGTACCGGTTTATATTATTGGGGAAGGGGTATTTTGGGAAATTGGATGAGGAGGCGGTGAAGAATAATTTTGTCCTGGTTTATGAGTTGCTGGACGGTATGTTCTCTCCTCCCCCCTTTTTTTCTCTCTCGCGTATGCTACAGCTGGCTTTGGGCGAGATGTGGGTTTTTTTTTGCTGATTGAGCGTCTCTGCTGCCATTGATAGAAATCCTCGACTTCGGATACCCACAAAACACCGAAACAGACACCCTAAAAATGTACATCACAACCGAAGGCGTAAAATCCGCCATCGCCAACTCGCCCTCCGACTCCAGCCGCATCACCATGCAAGCTACGGGCGCCCTCTCCTGGCGTCGCTCGGACATCAAATACCGCAAAAACGAAGCCTTTGTCGACGTCATCGAGGACGTTAACTTGCTCATGTCCGCCACTGGCACCGTCCTGCGCGCAGACGTAAACGGCCAAATCGTCATGCGCGCCTACCTATCCGGCACCCCGGAGTGCAAATTCGGCCTCAACGACCGCCTCCTACTCGATAGCGACGAGGGCGCCGCGAACGATGGGCGGAAAAAAACTACCCGCGCCGCTGCCGGCAGCGTGACGCTCGAAGACTGCCAATTCCACCAGTGCGTGAAGCTAGGTCGATTCGACGCGGATCGAATTATTTCCTTTGTGCCGCCGGACGGCGAGTTCGAACTCATGCGCTACCGGGCGACAGAGAACGTCAACCTCCCTTTCAAAGTCCACCCCATAGTCCGCGAAATCGGCACGACAAAAGTCGAATACAGCATCGCCATAAAGGCCAACTACGGCTCCAAACTCTTCGCCACAAACGTCGTAATCCGCATCCCTACACCCTTGAACACGGCTAAAGTCACCGAACGCACGTCCCAGGGTAAAGCGAAGTATGAGCCCGAGCATAATAATATTGTGTGGAAGATTTCGAGGTTCTCGGGACAGAGCGAGTATGTGCTTACGGCGGAGGCGACTTTGACTAGCATGACGCAGCAAAAGGCGTGGAGTCGGCCGCCGCTGAGTCTGGCGTTTAGTCTGCTCATGTTTACGAGTAGTGGGTTGTTAGTCAGGTATTTGAAGGTGTTCGAGAAGAGTAATTATAGTAGTGTTAAGTGGGTGAGGTATATGACTAGGGCGGGGAGTTATGAGATACGGTGAGTCTCCTTCCCCTTTTTGCTTAACATTTTCTGGTGCTAGATGTACATTTATTTTCTTTCCTGGCTGGTGGTTTTTCAACTCTCCCCATCATATTATACTTCTGCTAACTAATACATTTCCCCGCGCATTCTAGATTCTAAATACCTATTATTCCCTATCAAAGTGGAACGTTTTCTTTTTCTTTTTTCGCGTGTGTGACCTAATTACTTGCGGGGAGGATTTTCTTGGGCTGTATATATTCTCCTTATCCCCCCCTTTTTCTTTTCTCCATCACCAGTCATGACTGCCACCATTTTTTCGTATCGTTTCGTTTCCTTTTTTCCCTGCGCATGGTTACGTCAGCGGTTCCGGCGTTAAGACATTTTCTTCCCCCCCTTCTTGGAAAAATAGGGGTTTGTTATATATTCCCGTTTTAGCGGCGTTCTTTCTTTCTTTCTTTTCCTCAGGAACCTTGGGTTAGATAAATTCAATACTCGGCTTTCTTCAATGGACAAATGGCATATAAAGGTTTCCCTATCCCCCTTCCCCTTTTTTGGTGGGATTTTCTCTTTAGTTTGTTGGACCTCCCCAGTACGGGGTAAATTTATCTACGAACTGATATCACAAGAGAGGAGAAAATAAGTGAGGAAAAGTTGTAAGTAGGCTTTTTTGTGGATTTTGATAAGCATTCCTTTTAAAATTAAACTTAAATTCCCCAAGGGCACCACAGTCACAATATGACATGCTACCAAAATGTCACCGTAAGGTGCGAAAAGTGCGTGTCAGAAGCTTGATTCTCTGCTAACTACTAGGTAACTATGCTACTGCATATAAAGGAATAAAAGGTGACTAATCCTATGCTATGTAACTCCATAAGGAAGGTAGAGTACACTACCTACTGGTATAGGATGTCCACATATTGAGAGGGGGAGTTCAGATAAGCACAGCACATGTTGTCTCGTCGTGTAATAGAGGGATTCAGCAGCTTTAAGCTAAGTTGCAATAGAGACTGCTTGATCAGGTAAGGCGCCTGTCGCCCTATAATTTGGTGGTAGAAATGGTATTAAGCTACTAAATTATCTTTAATATACTGATAGTAAGCTATATTTTTGTTTTCAGCATCAATAGCAAATATAGACAGTTGAAAAACAAGATTAAAACAAGCAATTTCAATATAGATATTCCAACTGTTAAAAGAGTTATATTGAAAGAAATCTCAAATCTTGTCCTTTACAGGTCTCAAATATCTTGATATCTCAGAATAAAATAAGATCTGCAGAAGGAGAGTAGTGTCCTGACTTCTGGAATATCCTGGCTTGTAGACTACTTTGAGACAGATAGCTGTAACAATAGTAGTGAACTCATGCTTGGTCAGAATAGTAAGAATTGTCAAATAGGAGTCCTGAACAAGTTTGAGAGTATTACTTGGAGGATCATCAAATGCAAGTGGCCATAGTAGCAGATTTGGCATGGTGCTGGAGCAGTAGGGGTCCAATCTGTAGATATAAGTCTTCACTGTTATAAGTCTATCTGTGTCCTCTGATTCACAAAGTAGCTGGTAGCATTTACAAGACAATGAAGGTGGGGTCGGAAGCAGCTCGGGCCCAGGTCCACAAGAGAGACAGGGAAAATCAGGCTCCATGTAGAGAGTGTTGTCTGTGACTGTAGGCATGTGTCCAGTTGAAAAAAGTTGATAGACAAGGATCTGCTTGTATTCAAGACAGTATCTGTTGAGAATCACTGCTGCAAGCAAAATCAAATCCTCCATGAGCTGTACTGAAAGTTGACTGGTGGGTTCCATAATGATTGACCATGCAGCGGTGTCCGCTACGATGTAGTCAGGTTGATACGGTTTCGCTGCATATTCAACGCATTTGTCTGGGCTCAGGTACATGCATGCGGCTTTCTTCCATTCTTTCCGGTTTGTCGGGGCGGGAGACACCACCCACTTATTTTGGTCTTGAGCTAGCATGGCAAGCTAAATCCCGTTGGTAGCTCTATATCTCACTCATTAAACAAAGTGCGGTTCCACGCGTTCGTTGGATACGGGTCGATTGTGGTGTTTGCTTCATTATTCGCTTTAGGATATTCACGGCTTAGTCTCATTCCCACTGGGTGCTCAGGACTGTCGAATTCCTCAGTTCAACCTGGAGGTAGAAGAGTATCAGGGCGCTGTCTGGGTCAGTGAGTAGAGCCGGTTTAGGAAACGCGATGACGCTGGATGACTGGGTCGGGTGGAAGTAGACAGCTAGGATATAGAGAAGTGGATCATGATACAACAGTTGTTGAGTTAGGTTATTATGCTGTAGTCAAGAGCATCCACGGGGATCCTTAGCCGAGGTCGCGGTATGATAGTCGTACACATCTGCTTCCATCATGGCAATGTCCGCAATAGATCTGTCCCGGTTAGGGAGTGATTCAAGCTACTAGCTGAGAATGTTAGGGATGTCGAGAATACCGTTACCCTGGTAGAGTTCGGTTATGCTGTCGCTCAATGAGAGCCTAGTGCGGAGATCCTCCATGACCAGCTGCACCGGGGGGGGACCTCGCGATATGATGGCAGCGGAGGTTCACCTGTTGCTACGCGGAGTAGTGTATCGATAATGTGTTTAGATCGTCCTATATATTCAATAGAATATCCGCCTTCTCGCTCCCTCTGCTCATGCTGACAGCCGCTCTTACATGCTCATGTTGTGTACCTGGAGGGAATATGCGCATGTTCTGTCTTTCAGACCACTCAAATTGCAGAATGTCTCTTTCCCACATCCTGGTGTGGTTTCTCCGTAGCATCATCTCCTTGGCTCTTTTCTCTTTTGCTGCTACCCGCCATCTATTTTGTCAGTCCAGGAGACAGGCGGTCTCGGCATCCACCTCTTGACTGGTCCACTTCGAGTTGAAATAGACTGCTGACTCAGGCATAAATATTAACGTATGCATGGACGGCGATGGCAACAAAGTGGTGATCCGTGTTTATCGCTTTTACTTGAGGAAGGCCGTTGGACCTGCATCTCCAAATGATGGTGCTCGTTAGGATTGCCTTCAATACCTTTCGTGCCTGATTGTACAGGGTAACAGGGTGCTGCTTCAAATATCAAAACCATACCACTTCGCACGTTCACTCGGCTTTTCCACATCGACAGTTCCCTGCATCCAGGAGAAATATAAAATAATATTTTA
The DNA here is from genome assembly GCA_002573605.1 of Polytolypa hystricis UAMH7299. NCBI lineage: Eukaryota > Fungi > Ascomycota > Eurotiomycetes > Onygenales > Polytolypa > Polytolypa hystricis. The sequence goes on along the minus strand of PDNA01000185.1, from coordinate 32,563 downwards.
AAGTTTTCCAGGAAGTGGTCGAATATTAGGTCTTCATCATTGGAGGTATGTATTCCGAACTGCCATGGTGGTTTCCTTGCCTCCGCTTCGACAATATTTGCTACCTCAATCACACGGCAAACACGGCTCTATGATATGTTATATTAGCTCCTGTAATATAGTTTCGGAATCCTGCTTCACAGTTTTGTCTACTTACTTTTATTTTATCAAGAAATCGTGACTTCCAGCCCTTCCACGGTTGGATCGGTCCAGCCGATTCCACCGCCCCTACTCGATTGGAGCTGTTTATATATTCTGTGAGGCCCGGCCTTGTAATTTTGGCCACAACCTCGTCCAACTTGTCCTTGTTGAATGTCATTTCAGTCCAAGCTTCTGATTGATAAATTGAGAAGGCTCCATTAGGAAAAATCAGAATGTTGTGCAGTGACCTCTATAGATTACTGCTGATCAAACAGAAATCCAACGCTTTTGATTTGCAATTTTTGAGTTTGAGAGATCCCAGCAAGCCATGGAAGCGAATCATGGAAGTTTTATCTTTTCTTTTTCACAAGGACACCTGGAAACCCGCCCAGCCGCAATCTGTACCGGATAAGGTTGCCATCTTGGGAAGTATTGGCTCTGGCCCTTTCAGGCCGAGAGTTAAAAGACTTGGATAGAGACGTTTCCGCAGCCGATCTTAAAGTTGTATATCAACACACAACGACTGGAGTGTGGGAAAGTTCAAACAGTTCTAGCCTTCTCGCTGTAGCTTTCCAAGAAAGATATATAGGAAAGATGCGCCATTGACATTCCATTCGTGATTGCTAAATAGATAGGCGAATTTAAAGCTTCCCTTGCCTGAAAATCGAGTAAAAAGACGCTGTTCATTAGGCGCGTTTTATTAGAGTGGCCATGGGGAAAGGGCAAGGACTGGAAATCATGCCACTGAAGAACGCCCGCGGTGATAGATCTGCGTTATAGGAGCCATAACACGTTTCCAAATTCAATCTGGTTGTTCTTGCTCTCCAAGCCAGGATGGAACAGCAATATTCTCTGAGGCTTGTTTTTCACTAGACACAATGATGAGCCAAATGAACACTCGGTTCTCTGGCTAGTTCTATTGTTAGCTGTAGTCTTAGTGTCATGGTTGCGATGAGAAAATGGAGTTGAATGTTATCCCAGGCGAACAAAGAGATGGTGCTGTATCATCAGGATTGAAGGAGCTTCCGGGATTGGAGGAAGAGTAATTAGTGAGATGTCATCAACTTGCAGCAGATTGTTAGGCTTGTGATGATAGGCAAAGCAGAATCAACCAGCTCAGATCATGTGTTGTGCTCTGAGCACATTGGCAATATGGGCTCTGACTTTGTCAACGTCTGCAAGCAGCTCCCCCTCGGCCCCTTTAAATAAGGTAGGTCGATTAGTGCTATTAGCTTTTCATTCGCATTTAGGGATGATTGTTTGGTGGGGGACGTGTACCAACGCGCCGCCACGCCGTGGAGCAGGAGCCTTGACGCGTAGCGAACAATAGTTTGAGTAAAGGGGATGGTGGAATTTGACCGCTAATAGAAATCAGTAAAGAATAGGAAGAATGGACACAAAGGCTTGCTTGTTCCAACTTAAAATTTCAGATGATCATCTTCAGCGGATATCAACATGCCAGACCAGGGCCATCGCTCTGCTTCTATTGTCACCACATTTGATGGCGGTCATCAAGGTCTGTAGGCGTGATCCGCCACCAAAGCGCATATGTAGCTGAATTATGGTGGGCCGGCGTATGGGATGATGAGCGAAAGCCTTGCACATAATTATCGGAGAAATTACCTGGGGTGTCTAGGAATCGTATGATATTCCGACCTCACGATGGTCTAATTTTGGTGTAGAGGAGTTTTCATGAGGGCCCAGAGGACATATACAAGGCACAATTCTCTCCTTCTCCCTCTCCATCTTCTCCTTGACGATAGCTGTTTGCTCCGCCCCCGAGCGCGGGCCTAAGTACTTAAAAGGTGTTGGACTACAAAAGGTCAACCCTAGAGACCCACAGCAGAAGTTCAGCTTGGTAAAACGAATCTAATTCCCGAGGTCAAATCTTCATCTGAACGTGCTCGAATTGCAAATATTCCTCTTATGACGGAGTGTATGAGCGAGTTCAAATCAGTTGGATTGGGTGACAGATGTATTAAATAGACCGTGGGGATTTAGACTGCTTGTCGATGGCCGAGACCCATGAATAACTCGAATACCATTCGTTGTTGGGGGTTTGGAATCCGCAGGCGGAACATTTCGAGAAATTCTCATTGGTTGGAAGTGGGAGGTTGCTATATCTGCTCTTGAGCTAACAATGGGTGTCTGTATAGATTCTGCTTGGTGTTAGAATCCAGGCTTAAGGATTTTGATAGGCTGGTGTTTCCTTTAGATTGATCAACAACGACATGTTCACATCGTCTGTTTCGGTGAGGGCTCTTGTACACCGGTCGGTTGGTTAGAATATAGCCTTACCCTACCCATCGCCACGCATGATCCTCGTTGTGTAGCGATAGATGCAGGGCGTCGACTCTTTTACGGCCGTGATCGGGAACCTATTCGGCAGACACTCGTAAGGCCGGAGCCAATCCGGTGATCTGTGAGCAGGGTTTCCCAATAACGACGCGTGATAGTCTCCTGGCTATCTAGTTCCTGCGCGTCACGATACAGAACGCGAAGTTCCGACTCGGTAGGTTTCCCGCTCAGCAAGCTGCTAACCATGTTGACAGTAGGGAGAAGGGGATTAATGTTGATAAAATTAACGAAAAAAGAGATGTGTTTGTATATTGCTTGAAGAGTTGGGAATCAGGAAGAGATCAAAAAGATGGTGCAGCTTAGATGAGAGAAGTAGACCGTTTTGCGGGGAGTGGGTACGACTGTCCCCAACAGCCGTAGCTGGGCGGGTATCTGTTATCCAATTACGGTAGCCGTTCTGCAACCAAGCTCCTTCCCCTGGCAATGGGGTATATGTGGCTATCATTTAGGCAGAGGTATGGACTATCCCCTATAGATGTGAAGTCGGACAATGCGCAAGAGCCATCTCTGTGTCTTATTCAGGAGAACGCAACTAGCAGCTGGCTGCTAAACATTTTTCCAGAGCGGCTACTTTGGTGGCGGACCACGGTTTTGCGATGCGACGTAGTCCCTCAGTCAATCTGCGGGCACCGCCGGAATGCACATCTCCTTTCGGATCCGGATTTTCCAGAGCGCCGATATATCAGGCTGTCCCAGAGGAGAAGAGGTTCTCCAGCGTTAAGGAAAATGTGTATGGAGCGAGAAGCTTACAGCTTGTGACGCGCTGAGAGGGTGGGATAGGACGTTACAACAATTGTTCGCTGGCGCTTATAGTGCCCATTGAAAATCTCATGACGTCTGTCTAGCTTGCCGGTGATGGCCTGATCTTTGTTCTTTGTTCTTCGCGTCGCGGGAGTCGCCAAGTCGCCATAGTAGACCAAAACTCTCATTTTTGGCACGAACAAGTTAGATCTCGTTGACCACTGACTAACTAGATATGGGGCCACAACGAATAGGGTGGCCTTCGCAGGGTGTCCGTCTTCTTTATCAGTGGCTTTTGCGCATTGGTGGCGATGAAACCCCAAAACTAAGGGCTTGTCTTGGCCCTACTCGCAGTCAAGAAGCAGAGGGTCCATATATAAAGACATAGTAATTCCTCTTCAAAACACTTTTAATCTCCGGAAGGACGCGCCCAGTTTTTGCATCCAACTCCTCAACCTCACTAGAAGCTGCCTTATACTTTGCATAAATTTGCATCAGCAGTTGGTAAGGCATCTCCTGTGGTCCCCTTTCTTTCCTTAGCTGCTGAGAAACCTCGACGAATCCAAATAGCTGACAACTGCATCCTTCAACTTAATTGCATCAAACTCTTGCTTTGCATGTTGGGATGTGGACATCACACAAGTGGCCATCATACTATAAGCTTGTTCCAAGAACTCCAGATCCCTGCCAAGATGAGTGTTGTGTTTTTTCAGTTCCTGTTGTTCATCTAAACCCTGTTCCAAGGATCGACGCTGGCATTTTGTAGAGTTGGCTGTAGATAGGGTTATAGTCTCTATCATATTCCTCCATTGCTTTGTGATATTGATCTGGTATCAATATGTTGGAATTTGCAGCAGCAACCAGTCTATTCTGATATTCAGAAAAACTCTTCTTAGCTTGCTGGCACACTAGCCTTTTCTTTGTCAAGGAATTACGAAATGGCGGAGTCGACCGAAAAGCACAATGTTGCGCAGTGGCCTCTAGGGATTACTGCTCAACTAATAGCTGCTTTCAGTAAATATAGCCTTGTCATCAACCACCTTTGTAAGTTTGGCCGCTGGGGATTCAGGTGGGCAGCGACACCGTTTTGGCACCGACGCAGGATGTGGTGGGTCCGGTAAAGAGCTGCGATAAAAGCTAGGCCTCTAGCGCAATGAAAACATTTCCTTTTCAAGCTTGATACTATTTCTCCAAGTCCTCGGCTCGTATCTTGCTTAAAAGGGTGCCACACTCTCCGTGACCGAAAATAGATTATCAGCCGCTTATTGGGATTTGTTTCCTGTTTCCTGTTTTCTAGCGCACGGTTCAAAGATTCCACCCTGGTCCTGATCAACGTGATGCTTGCTTCCACATGCTTGACCAGGGCATGTTTTATTCTCTTTAGCCATTCACGCCGATATTTCGGGACCACATTCGCCAAGTCACTGCCAAACAAGAGTGACTATCGGCAGTTTATATCAATCCAATTATTAGCAGACTGAGAACTTGACGCTGGTATTCCCGATTGGTATAGGCATGGCCCGGAAGGCTGGCAACGAGAGCGCATAAATACCCGTGAAGAGAGTGGAAGGAGGCTCTGGAAGACGTGCCACCATGGAACCCGTGAAATTTGCGCAACAACCATGCAAGGGCGTATATCCATCATCTCCGAACCCCGGGAAAGACGACCGTCCTCATCTAGGGCGCTATCCATGCGCGCCTGAAGCGTCTCCAACATTTGTCGGGCGCGGGGGGAGGGGCGGAGGTAAACACGCGCAGCGGCGGCTTGCAGGGAAAGACCCATTCGGAGGTAATCCAGAATGGGTTTGCACTCGTGCTTTGCTTTGCAGCAAAGCCTGCAATGTGAGTTTTCATGGGGCCGCGTGCAGCGAATCCCCGGCTCTTTAGCCAACTACTAACCATTAGCACCCTTAATGCTACCTTTATGCACCCTCAGTCTATTATATTTCTTACCTTCCGGGCGCAGCGACCGCACATCTGGCAGGGATAGTCAAGCGAGAACGTATCCATCATTCTCGTAGGCCCCATTGGACGCAGCCGAGACGCAGCCTTTTCCTGTGGTATGACGCAAAACCGGAAGGGTTCATTGCCATATCTGCAAGAGACACAACAATCCTTATTGTGGATGTGCGCTGACTAAATTCCAAAATACGGTGTGGAGATCATTGTTGTTGTTGTTGCTATCTAATATATCCCAGGCAAACAACATCTTACCTTCATCTGACAGCCACTCTAGAAGTGCAAGAAGAGTAGGAATCACTTTGTCCTCATTCTTCTGATTGGCCTGAATGTATTTGATTAGTCTGTGTCTTGTGCCCTGCTTGTCTGAGTATCTAGAGAGCTGGTTGGAGGAATCTCAACGGTCGAAGTTGACTTACAGGATAGAAACATAGGATTGGAGTGGAGCTATATGATGCCTTGTTACCTGTTGTATACACATAGTCTCTGACACATTGCAGCAATGATCTGTGAAGCTTCCTGAGATTTCACATTTTCTGATTGCCGCCCATTCTCTTCATGCTCATCCCAGTCCTTTGCCTTCATCTCTTCATCTTCACTAGGGAAAGAAAAATAACAGAAGGTGTACTTGCCATTGCAAGCAGGGGCCTAGAGCGAGCGAGGGTTCTCAACACTGGGCTGACGGCTTTGATGCCGGAACTAGAGAAGTATTGACGTCATCTAGATTGCCCCAAGACCAGAGATCAACCGGAGTAATAGGATTTACCGAATGAACGCCCAACGTAGAGGTACTGGATGTTCTGGTTTAGCCTGAAAAGCTTGATCCTGTATGGCATATTCAGTGGTATTTCACCCTCGTTGGCCCTAGTAGACACACGCCCATTTCTCCCTGATCTTGGAGCGACAGTTTTGTTAGGCGTCATATGGCCTTTCATAAAATGCCCGTTGAGACACGATGTTTCCGAGTGGATTTGTCAAATTCGGGGAGGCCATGTTTTGGATGCACGGAGCGGCATTTGGTGGGACTTTCGCTCAACCCTCGTCTTTGGGTCGATAACAAGTGATCGGGGATAGACAGTTGAGAACTTCAATGGAGTGCTAGGTCAACATCGCCCCGCCACTTGGAATATGGTCATCGTCGTCGGACAATTCGATCAGAGAACGTTTCCTAGGAGAAATGGAGGATGGCGTAGGAGTGCTCGAAGTGGAGCCAGGTGGGGGAAGAGACTTTTGGGCGCGAGGAGTACTCGGGTGAAAGGGGATAGGTTAATAGTGTGAGCGGAGCTGGAAGAACTTACTATCTTCACCCGCGGTATACCGATCCCATTGGAGAAATATGTGTTGACATATCTCCTCGTAGTAGTCATATCGTCCTAGAAGGCCAGGAGATACATATACCATGAACATGAGATTGAATATTGAACAAAGAGTAGGCAGAGAAGAACAAGAATAAGCACTGTCAATGCGATTAGGATGCCAAATGAGGCCACACTGTAAAAAGACAGCGTTGCCTTGGTGCTCTGTTTCATCTCAAGACGGTATTGTCCTTCAAGCTCTCCAATTTCCACTATTCCTAGTAAGGTCGTGGTGTAGTTTTATCCGTGTTGCAAAGTTGGCGTAGGTTTTGATACCCTTATCAAAATCTCGCAAAACCAGATAATTCATAGCCAACGCATTCTTTAGCTGCCACTTCCCAGGCCCGGGACTCGTCGTCGTGGTAAATATTGTCTTGTCCCAGAGCAATATCGTGGACCTGCATAGCAGAGATGACATGTTCTTCAACAGCGTTTCGAGGCCGGGGTTGGGGATTATCTGCAGCGAATGCTCTGGAAGTTCAATGATGGCAAAAGTATTATGCATTTCCAAGATACTGAGCTTATCAAAACAACAACTGAAGGTTCGGAGTCCTGTGTCTCAACAGTTCAAAACAGAGACAGCGGAAACCAGTCAGCAGCACACTTATTATTGCTTCACCAGCCATTGAAACATGGACTGCCAAGATTAACCTTTCATTTTTCAAAGTTATCGAACCACCGGAGGATTCGAAACTCGAGAGCCCAACCAAATACCGGTGAAAAATGATTCATGAAGGAATCCATGACCTCATTCTGCTGGCCAGAGCCGGCAACAGTAGCACCAGTGATTCGCGGATGACAGCATACAAGTTAACACATGTCCGTTCTCATCGTGGAAAGTATGTCTAGAAGTTCATAACGGATAATGCTGGAGACTTGGTCGATTGGTAAGGGCGCATTGATCGGCATTTACTGCGAGGTAACTTGTCATATAATCGGAACGAACAAGTGAAAAGACTAAACTTTATTCTTTCAATTCATCCTGCACTCCACAGGCTAGTAGACAGTGAACTAACGTAGTCACAGTGCGAATTATGTTCGCCATTTAGGCTGGCAGATTATGCTGGTCTCCTGTGTATAAATTCAGCTTGTCAAATATTTCCTCCACGTAGTTGTGATCACCCGTTGGCATGATGATGTTAATTCTGTATGTGTGAGGTGGCTGGCCTGAAATGGGTTCGGAGTTCTTTTTGAAACTGCCAAAGAATACGTGGAGCAGGTGAAGGTGTGGCTTGATAGCCATGCTCTACTTCAGCAGAACCACTGAAATATAACAATAGCACTATTTCTTGTACTTTGGAATCAAGTATATGATCCACCGCTCTCGAAACACCCTCGTGCTCCTTGCTGACCAAGACTTCGATGATGAGTAGGTTTGATGTTAAATCGAGAGAGATATGTTTTTTCGCCAGTTCGAGGGAATCATTGAGTTGCTGGCTGATGGTGGAAGGGACATCAACCATAATTAAGAATAGGCTTAGGGCATGGCTTTGTGCACATTGCCCTATTTGAAGCACTATGTCTTTCTCAAGATCGCAGTTCCATATTCGTATATCTCATCTGGGGTGGTCCTTCCGGAAGCCCGATGAGCAATCTTGAAGATTGACCGTGCTGGCGACGTGAAGAGAAGAGCCTTGAGCATGGTGAATCTCTGCTTCGATCGGTGAAGAGATGTCATGATGCATACAGATTCTCTCCGATCCATCCCTGGTTGGCGTATCTTTGCCGGTTGAATTGGTGGAATATTATGTCTCAGGGGTATATTTCGTATTGTAATAGGATTTGCGATGTCCCATCTTAAATGATGGCAACAAGCGAGCTCCTCAGGTCTGTTTCCCCACGAAGACGTGGATGGATAACTGGCAGACCTTCCGACACGACATGAAAAGAACAAGAGAGTCGACCTATGGAACCATACACGCAAGGTTCTAGCTTAGCTGTCATGTTTGACGATTGCAGATAGCAGTAAGAGGTTCCGCACATACCGTGGCTTCTCACTTAGTTTTACAATTAGAACCATCACGAGAGTGGGAGTTCCCGCTTTCCACCGCAACTGCATAAGAGCGAATTGGACTAAGATCGAGAGCACCGGAAGATGTACTTCCTCGTGGTTTCTTTCCTAAAATGTTCAACGCGTCAGATATTCCGTCGATCACGCTATCGAGTGAGCCCGATTCCCTCGTTCCTTATCGTCCTGTCGTAGAAAATTTAGGTCCGATGTGAAATTTTCATGAGAGCTTCAGAGATGATAGAGGAGTAATCGGTAGGTCCCAATCCAGAGCCTTCGCATGATACCAGAGTTATGATAGATCGAGCCAAGGGCGTGTTAAGGGAGCGGCGTAGAGCGCTGAAAAGTCCTGAAATTATAAACCCGCCTTCGTGTATTATTACCCTGTGTGGGGAAAATCGAGATGGAGCACTTGACAGTGTGCTCTTATTAATGCTCGCAGCAATTCCCTTGAGCTCACTTTCACATGACTCTTTCCTAGGCCGGCTTCGACTGGTTTGTTGTTAACAGCGAGCCATCAGGTTGCGGCACCTCGTCGGTTTCTTGTCCACCCCCAACAACCAGTGCCTATCCGGTGGTCTGTGAGTAGAGCTTCCCAAAAACGACGGGTAATAGTCTCATGGCTAGCGTTCTCTTCCATATACTGTTGATAAACTCAGCATGTCTTTTCACCTTCACGGAATTGAACTAGGGGCAAACACACTGGCATTTTGAAGGATATTTAGTTTCTAACTAAAAGGTCTTGGATTGTGGAATCAAGGATGCTGTTGGAAGAATACTTCTAGATATGGAAGTGTTTGATTAGGTTCTGCGCATCGCGATGGCGAAGTTCTGCCTCGGTAGGTTTATTTCTTAGCAGACTCTTAACCGTGTTAGTAGCTGAAATAAATAGTTTGATCGTCTTTTATATGAGTCAAAGGAGGTGTGGAATTGTAAATGCTTGAAGCACCTTCTCATTCACAGCCGGGTCTTTTCCTCCAGTTGCTTGCTGTGGTCTTGTATTTTCATTCATCTGCAAATTATTGGGCCAAGATGTTACGAAAAACATGTGCTCCGCAGTTGGGATGTGTGGATATATTTCCTGTTAAAAGAAATTATATTCATGGTGATGTACCTAGCAGATCCGAGGGCTCCCATTATCGAAATGGAGGTGAAAAATAGCAATAGCTGCTCTTAGCAGCCGCCGTGCCAACAGTCCAGCCTAGAGAGTAAGCTTTCCATTGTTTCCATCGTGGAAAATTTCCCAGAACGCTCGCTTGCAAAAAGCAAGCACTGTCCTCAGCGTAATAACATCTGCAAGAACTTGACAACTTGCAACCCATATTTGTTGTATATATATAATGAAGGCCTCTGTATTGGTATAGATTTCTTTTCTAGGTAATTTCTATTGGTGCCTTAGTACAGCCACGAGCACCGAGTTGACGTATTGCCTCCATGGCTTCGGATTGCTAGCAATTCAACCAAGCCTGCTGGTAAACAGATGGCAAGCGTTCCACGGTTTCTACTATGAACATTTTCCCAAAACTCCCGCTTGCAAAAGGCAACAGGAACTCTGAGAGCAGTACCAACTGCAAGAATCCCACGGTGGAGTATACGTAACAGATGCCTGTGTATAGCCGCGACGGTTCTTTTCCGCTGGCAATTTTACTCTGTACTCCGTTTCAGATTATTGAATAGTAGCAGGCATGCACCTTCAGGGACGGGTGAGTCACGCAAGCCGGAACACACTGTGAGAGTGCGTAGAGCCTCTCGCTGCCATTCGTAACGGCTCCACCTGTTCTCTGCCTCAAAATTTCTTTATGCCTGTAGTTGACATCTTCTGCCAGGCCCAGTCAACGGCATTGACCGGACGTTAAAATAAGGTTTAGAAACCACAGGGCGATGTGGTTCTCACGTGATTCCCGAAGCCCTAACTAGCACTTTTGGCAACTAGAAAGTGACAGCATTGTGGTAAGAGGCATGTTCGAGGTACGTTGGGGTTGTTGACAGTTTTGCGGAAGAAAAAGGAACTACCTGCATCGTCGTACTTCTTCTGCCATGATCAGATTTCTGACGCAAGGTTTGAGTGATTCATTGCAAGACCTAGAGCCTCGAGCTTGGGAGTTAGCGTCAACTGGCTTAAACAACAGATATAGTGCCAGTCCAATTGGTTGTCCATATTGCTTCCTGTCACATTGTTTGAGCATGCTGTCGATTGTTGCATTTCATAGATCAACTGAAAGTATAGTTTATTGTGTCGATACTGAATGTGCTCTGGGAATTGAAGTTCGACAGAGCAGATTTCATATGGCGGAATTGTTGCGCCAACAGACATTGTCTTCATTTGTCCATCTTCCACTACCTCTGTTGTCGAGTGCGTGGTCTGTTTTAGCACAAGGGCATCGATGATCGGCGGGACAATTAGGTTAGAGTCAGCAATGCCGATATCGCCTCGCTGGCTGAATCGCCGGAAGTTCAAAGGTGACACAGTAGGACCAAGGATGTTCCAAACATGCCTTGGAGGGTACCCAGTGGCACCTTGGCCAATGGTGTTGGATCCTCTGAGTCATCTTCTAGTAACAATAGGGATGTATCTGCCCACTCCTCATGCCAGAGCAGATTCAATAGACCTGTCCACAATGCAATTGACATGACAAAGATAGTTGCTCACAGGGTTCATGTATCGTATTGAAGAGCTTTAACCACTTGATGAATACCAATGGTAATATACATTTTCACTGTGTCGGAATGTAGCGCCAAGGAACAGCGCCGACAGCAGATCGAGGCAACAGCGCAACCCGACACCGGTGAAGGGGCGTACGGCCCCACTGCCGGAGCAGCCGGGGCCAGTGCGGGAGTAGAGATTACTACCCCGAGCATCGGTTGCATGGCGGGGGGAGCAAACTTATCAGTTGTGTCACAATTTTAATCTATATGCGGCCATGATGGCTCGGACATTCACAAGGTAGGGTTCCGCAAATTGGAGATAGCTAGCTACTAGTGATAAGCCCTTGTAAAGTTATATTTTTTAAGGAGCCGACAGGGGAGCCGCAAACACAGGAGCGGGGGGTAGCTAATGCAGCGGCCGAACGACCGGCGCGCTTGCGGACGACGGCGGGGGCAGCAGCAGAGGTAGCAGATGTAGTAGCAGCAGTAGTAGTACGGGTGGTAGGAGCCATCTAAACATATTGTTAGCTAATTCGCAAGCTAATCTCACACATTTCCAATGAAATCCTAGAGCGAAGATAATATAACGAGCGTCATATATAGCAAAATGGATCAGACGCGAGGCATATCCAAAGAAAAACGCAGCTTGGACGCTGAAATCAACTTACTCTTGTGCCTCCTTTACCTCCCTTAATTCGATCCTCATCTGCCTTTGAGCATGGACCCAACTCTGCCAGCTGAGAGCAAAGACGAATTCGGCGCCTGTTCCAAGGGATATCACGGTAAAGTCGGTATACAACACGTCGTTGAATCGCATATACTAAAATATAGTTATCGGCATTCTATGAGGGCATAGCTGTGGCCAAAAGGTAAAAGCGAGGCATCAACGACCGACATGTCTGAGTAATCTGGGAACTCGTATTTCTAACAATGTGGGCCTCAGCCAAGACGACCAAACCAAATTTGCACTGCATACAAGGGGTTGTGGCATCGGCGGGATGCCTGCTTGCCGGGAGAGACCGATTAATTTCTGCATCACAACAAAAGCTCCTGCAACATATAGAATTTATTAATGCCCCCCTACGAGAGCTGTACATAGCCATTTCATTTGTGAGGACAAGCCCTACAACCTGACATTATGGGACAATAGTTTTGTATTTCCATAAAAAGGTTTGAGCAAGGAGAGAAGAATGCTGCAGTGCCCTCTATGGATTACTGCTGAACCAACAGTATGAGGTCAACGACTCTTTTGGATGCGAGGGAAATCTATGCACTGCAATGCCGCGCCGCTATGTGGAACAGCATTCTTGTCACGTTCACCTGGAGAGAACGTATCCAGAATTGCTTTGCGAATCTTGAGGCCAGTTTCCTGGTAAGGCTTTAACCTCTGATTTCACATTTTAAGTCAGCAATTTTGAAATTACGTCCGACACAGCGCTTAGCAGATACTTTCGACAATAACGAGGGTGGAATATCGTATGTCGCTAGTAGCTCTAAGAACGCCTCTTCGGCGTGGAAGCGGCATAAGCGCCAGGAATAAGTCAGGCGCGAATCCGTCGACGAGGTTCACATGGCCATTAATAAATTTCCCGCAGTTCTCCTCACCGAGAACAGTGTTTAGATCTATCTTCGTTGGCATATTGGTCGGAACGCGCGTTGTTTTCCGTGGACCTGTGGCCACACAAACAAAAGATTTCATGGGAATTGCCCACAAATAATGAAGCCCACTCACCAATGAGAGGCTATGGATGTATAATGGCAAGTCATGCAAAGAGTGGTAAAGTGAAAAGAAGTTAGACAGACAAAGCGAGAGCAAGGCAAGCCGTTACCTCAATTTCTGGAGCGAGCAGTGGAGATTGCTGACATTTCCACCGGAGGTCTTCCACATCGAGTATCTGTGTTGATAGGCTTAACAACAGGGAGCCCATCGCTGTCATTCTGCCAAACGATGATGTTTCCACCATCAGCGGGCGTAATCGCAACGGTGTCGCGAGGGAGACTGATGGCAAACTTGCGAACAAGGATGGCACCGTCGACCATCGGGACTTCTTGAAACACGAAGCCCTCACCATCATCAACACCTATTATTCTGTTAGGCCTCGGCTTCCTCATCGTATCGATGTTTCTGATAGTCTAAACCTTCAGAATTGAAACAACTAGACTCGTCTAAACCGACCAGCAGCGTGGGGTCCCTGCTGTAGCTGTCGTATGCCACTTCGCCAAAAAGGGTTCCGCAACATTTCTGGCATTTTGCAGAGGGCATGATGTCATATCAAGACCTCCATGACCTGGAAAGTCATGTTCATGCTACCTTCTATCTTCCGGTAGATTTTGAAGTGAGAATCTTGGTGGTAAAGAGTACGAGGGACGACACAGAATCGAAACGGCCCTTCACCCTGCGCACAAACATCGCATGGAGAGTCGTTGTGCATGTGTCCGGTGGTATAGACAAAACACGTGTAGGACCCCCGCTCGTGGAAGTAGGCAGGGATCTGAATCTCATCATTCTTGTTACAGCGCCAACAGAGAGCACAAAATTGATGCCCTACCATGACCTCTGCAGGCTTGTTACCACCGAGAGAGAAATAGCGAAATGTCTCCGAGACCTCTCAACCATAAGAGGGGCGATAGCCTATGTATACATTAGCCGTCGATCTAGAAACACAGAGGGGGAAAACCTACGAAGAGGGAGCCAGTCGGCAGGTGGCTTCACTCGGGACAGGGTGCGGGGGTCTTCGAATTGCGAAACTTCCATGGCGAGCAGAAGAACAAATAAACCTGGCAAAGCCCTTCAATGGCCGGACCACCTGCCTGAAGCTTGGGTTCGAACCTCAAGCTTCTGACATCTTTTTCTAGAAGAGGGCGGACAGACGTTGAAGAAACTTCACTCTGTCCTCAGGTTTCTTACCGCCAAGCCCATGAATTTCAAGAGCGAATCAAGTGGTTCATAGGCTTCATAGAAGGGTACTACAAGCTCGAAGATAGCTTGAAGCCCTCACCCGCCGTGTTTCCCTTTATTTAACCAAGTTCTCACAAACCTGGGGTCCTAGGCTAATTCTGTCATCCACGAGCACTTCTTAACCATGTGGATCACGACGTTGTCCAAAGGCCGGTTTGTACGAGAGCAAAAGGTCAAGACGTGTGGAAACTGTCCACATGGACGTCGGCATCGTCAAAACTGGGAAACACATGCATCGCTGCCTCTGATACACCACTTGAACGGGCTACCATTGCACAGGCACGATGGGTGGCGAAGGAGAATAGGCTGATGTTCAGTAGACAAAGGAGAAGCTTGTCTCCAAAGTCGAGGGGCTGAGGATCTCAAGATCCTACTGTATGAGATTGGGCGAGTTATAGACTTTACGCTCTTCGATTATCCCATTCCCTGGCTCAACTTCCATAGAAAGCTCATACGTGCCGCTACCGAGAGGATCTATATTTTGATCACTCCCAACAAATGGATCTTCCATAGTTCCATCCCCTAGCTCATTTTGTATAGATAGCACGTCATCGAGACTGGATGGGACCAAAGGATCTGACCAACCATGATGATAGCCCCAGAGGCCAATCCAGTTTGATTAATAGCGTGAGTCAAGGATAGATAGCTGAAATCACAGGAAGCATAATTCTCTGGGTGCTCTCATGCATATGTTAAACGAGCAGCGGGAAGGACAATAATTCGAATTGGTGTACCGTTGTATCGCGTGAATTAGCCCCGTGCTAAGTAAAACGATGATCACAGATCGTATCTCTAAAATCCGAAAAATTCATCCAACACTTTAGCAAGACTTGTTGCATTGAGTATTTGTGCAATAATATAATGAGTCCTAAAGAGATCTGGATCTAGCATAGGTGTATTTGCGACTTATTGATCGATAAGTTAAATCTCAGGATGCTGCTAAATGTCGAAGTGCGACAAGGGAGAACTGCCAGATATATCTGCTATTCCAACTGATAGGAAGAGAAGCAACGCTGTACAACTGTAAATATGTGATATCAATTGTTTGGCCTGCATTATTTGCAGGATAGGAAAAGAAATTGCTATAGTAAGATATTAGCATTCAATCTCTCAAACTTGTATTGTAGGTAAATGTAGTAGATGCCAGTATTAGTTGACAATGTCCAGGGAGCAAAGTAGACATACCTGTGAGTCCTACCCTTGATGTCTCCTTTCTCCAGTGCACATACAACCTCTCATGCTACTGATATGTCTACTCCCTCAAACATATGACAGGATTCATATAGGGAGTTATGAAATGACCGCAGAATCTCAAGCTAAGGAAGTAAGCCACCAACATTTGCCCAATACTTCACGCGATACTTATTTCGCCCTAGCTAAACTCAAAGATTAGTTAGAGAACTCTATAAATCAACATCAGAAGTACGTACTATAGGTTCTAATGAAAGATGAACTTTTGTCAAATGTAGCATAGACTGGATTAAATGTTGTGAAAAGGTTGTTTATCATACGCGATGAACCATGCTGCTGATGGGCTCGCTCAAATATAATCATCCGGTCATTATTTGGCTCCTGTTCCTAAAATAATGACTTGCAGATATACCGGGCGACGACTGATGTCCGCAGAAATTCCAACGCGCGAGCAACTCGGTTGTTGGTAACATGGTTTTAGTAGTCGCCAACAGGGTGAGAGTCTTTTAATAAAAGATTGAGCTCTTCAACAGCGGCCTAGCAGGACAGAATCACGTCGTGCTCCACCGGCACCCATTTGCTGATTAGGCTAGGTGTCTCGCATTAGAGGTAGACGAGACTAACCGCGCTGGAATTGCTGAGATAGCTCTTTCATTGTATGTCCAACGTCCGAGGTGGGGAAAACGTTGGAGCCTGAAGCTGCTAGCGAAGACATATTCTAGCATCAGAAGATTTGTAAAACAGGAACGTAGCCACGTATCTCCGAAAAAAAACCATGAAGGAGCTCTATCTAAGCACCTGGCATAGGAAATGTTGAACAGCAACTTCATAGTCAGGGGGGGGGGTTGCATCAGCTTGAGAGGATTCTCTTCAACGCCTGCTTAGTAGTTCTCCCACACCAGGAATTCACCAGCAATCCGTCTGCATAGGGAGTGCTCCATACTGTCTGTGGAAAGTCCTGACAGGACTTTGAGGCTTTATGCAGGCTGTCCTCTGAGAAGAATACCAGTTCAAATAGCAGAAGTTGTTGTTACCTTGTGGTAACTATGACCGAAGAATCCACGGAAGGTCAAACGCCTGATAGGGACTACCTCCCCTCAGTACTATTGCTTCGAGGCTGTCTGAGAGTAGTGTCAAACTTAGATGGTGCCGTAGACTAACTACAAGGAGGCACCCAGGGTACTTATATTCCTGGGTATCCGGGTGCAGGTGCTCTAAGAATTCGTGTCTTGCCTGCATTGTGGGACCACACTAGTAGACTCAAGAATCGCAACCCATTTTCGAGGTCTGATGACATAACAAATAGGTTGAGTGGAGCTCGTTGCCTTATCGGCCTCAACCTGAGAAACGGCAATCCCCGCATCGGGATACGCAGAGGCGACGAGAGGCAGACCGCCATGCGCGCACACGACAATCATTTCGAGCACGCTGTCAAAAGGGATTTCGGGACTATACCATTCAGCTTCACGGTTTGGTTATGGGAGAAATATTCTCTCGTGGGCAAAATCGCATCGAGCAGAGGGGCAAGGTAAAGCCAGAAGAAACCTCCCAAACAATAGAACAGCACTAGAAGAATATGAAGTTGCAAGAATCACGAGAAAAGGAAAGAAAGGCATACCATTGCGGCGGGGCTGCCCTCGCATGATTTCCCCCTGCGGCGCGCTGGTAAATCGACCACCGAGAAAAGAGAAGGGGAGGAAGGAAATAAAAGAAAAGAAAAGAAAAGGGACACAGGGACTAGCGGGCATTCTGCCACAGCGGGGCTGTCCTCGAATGATTTCCCCCCGCGGCACGGCAACAAATTAAGTCCCATCCTCATGGTCGCTCTCTTCATGCCCGTGAGCGGTCGTGAAGGTCCTTATAGTATAGACCGATATCGACGTTTGGATGGCTTCGTGACAAGCAGAAACGCCGTCTTTTAGGAGACAGCCTCAAATTGTCCCAATCCTTCATTTTGTCGTTGCATGGCTTCGTGCAGAACATTGCTTTGTATTCTTTTCCAACATTATGTATGCATGATTCCCAATGTCTCTACAGTCCAAGAAAATCAGCCATGGTAAACAAGAGCATTTTAAGGTGCCGCCGAGTCGCGTTTTTGTCTCTAAGGCCGGTGTCTTGATGCTGCAGACCAACTGCTGTCACCTCCGCCTGGGACTTTGAGGCGAGGACATTCGCGATAGCGTCGAGGACAACGCGCAGTCGAGTGTGCAAGGAATCCTTGAGAGAATCGTCCGCTTGATGAGCTAATTCTTACACACCAGTAGTCCGCGTATTAGACTCTATAACGTTATTAAGTCACAGCATATTCAATAGTGATGTATTGAAAAGAGGTAGTAGCATGCGCAATGCCGACTTGATCGTTGAGAAGAAATAATACTTTCTCCCAGCATACCCGCAGCGGGCAAGTGTAGCTACCGTCCGTATTATTTGACATCCTGAAGGCGCCCGAAGTCGAGCATAAAGACAGTCGTGGTAGTTGTTTCCTAGATGACTTTCACGCACCTCAGATGCAGACAAGAGTTTGAGAGTATACTCACTGTTGTACGCGTTCTGATAGATTTGACGCTGGCACTCCGCCTCTCGCAATAACCCGATAGTTATAACCGCCCCTAGAAATGCTAATGCGTAATCGGCATTCCAGATGAAGTCAACGACATTCTCTAGCTGCTAGTAAATCGGATGTTGGTCTCCAGAAATATAGACCCCACACGCACAGCAGCAAAAATGCATGAGGCGATGGCACGACATAATATCTCCTAACTTGCTGGACTATAGCGAGAACCAAGATAGCAAGCTTCAAAATATCAGACAGTTGGGTCGAAATGAGGGCTGAATTGGTCGGCCAAAAGCGAGTGAACGGGGCCCACTGGCTTTCAGCTTTCAAATTTATATCGCCGAAACCACAGGATGGAGACCGTAGTTTTCTATTTAGGAGCGACATTCAAGCGCCGAAGCGCACTGCTCTTTAAAGCCCAAAACGCTCCAATTGCGGCAAGCAAAGGGCGAGACGGCTCTGGCACAGGGATTTCCTCTAGCATTGTAGGCAGCTCTAGTGCAGAGATTGGCTCTGGCATTTCAGGCAGCTTTGGCACATGGATTTTCTCTGGCATCACAGGCAGCTCCAGTGCAGGAGGGCGAACACGCGGCGCAAAGGAGTTGTAGGAGCGGGGGCGACGACTCCACCATCTGTTGCACGATGAGTAGTAGCCGCAGAAACAGGCGCCTGAATAATGTCAGCCGCGCCCCTTAATAGTTGATAGCTCACAGAATATGCTCCCCTTGTTGTGGTATTTTCTAGGGCAAGGTGTTGGACTACAAAAGGTCAAACTTAGAGATTCACAGCAGAAGTTCAGCTTGACACAAGGCGACGAGCATCTACTGGCGGCGATGACAGTTGCAGTGCGCCTAGCAATTTGGCTGCGGCTATGCGTTTTCGTCGCCAGCGACAATTTCGGCACGCACTTTGCGAAGCCCGCTTGCTTTGAATTTGTGATTCTCGCACGACAGTGGATACGTAGCGATAACTCATGGGAGAAGAACATCTTTCTAGGAAGAATAATTCCGCGCTTTGGATTAGTGAGCAATTGTTCCTGGTAACCCCGGTATCTTTGGTCTATGGAACGGTGTTGTTTGGTCACAGAATATATTCACATTGCGCAAGTGAATCGCGCTGGTTATTTTGCGAGACAGGCTGGAGGATATCCAAGCCATGCTCATGGGACATTATGGCAGTCGGGCACGAGTAAAGAGCGACCAAGAACAGAGTACCAATGCGAGTACAACGCGGCCGAGCACCAATCGTCGCATTAGGAGAGTAGTGGAAGAAACACAAGAGAATATGCACCCGACGACCTTACCATTTCTTTTTATTGAGTCGAAGTGAACGAAATCCGCTCGATATTTTATGTGCAGCCTTGCTGAACCGACCATAGTCTTTGTCATCTTTTGAGGGATCGTTCCGCATCGGCGGGGGAGCATCAGTCGTCTGGGCCAAGATGGAGAATGTGAGTTCAAGCTCTCTTAGCCACGAGCTCCCAGAGACACCTCGAAAGGAAAGCACATTGTAAAATCAATTGGCAATAGACACCATTAGCTCTATGACAAGGATGTTCTTTGTATAATTGTAAAATATTCGGCATCCTTTTCTGATTAGCTTTAAGCTTTGGCGAAGTCGGTTAATTTTCTGGTTCGGCACCTCGAAGAAGACGATATATCTGCGACTCCGCTTCTCAACGCACGAGGTCGCCAAGACCCACTTCGAGTTTCAAACAACCTACACAAAACCGGGCTTCATTAGCTTGATCGCGCAAGAAATGACTGAGTCGGCGTGCCGGATACAGTAGTTGTTACCAAGTAAGATGGTTGCATATCGATGTATTTGCACCACACATCGATGAACTCTTGTTGTAAATGCAGAAACAGTATTGTTCTGCAGGCGGAAGAAGAAAACCTCTCACCTGGCAAGTGGTTTGTGCTTTTCAGAAATCCAGTTTCTACCGATGGCGACCAATAGTAAGGGTTTTGCGATCGGACGGCATCTCACCGAGATTCAGCATCAAAGTACACCATTTTCAGTCAGCATAAAGCAGGCGAATTCGAGGTTGGCCTGCACATCCTGGAATTTATAAGTCAAGGAGGGGCCCAATACTCTATATCAAACAGAGCATCGACATCGGAGGACGACAATAGTCAGCCCAAATATCCCTCTCCAGCGACCAGCGAAAACCCCGGCTTCATGGACCCAGCGAACAGCCTTTAGCTTTCGAAATAGCAAACACCCACGAAACTAGTAAACAGATTTTAATGTCAGAGATAGCAGACTCGGGGGCTTTTCTTCTGGAGATTGAAGTCGTTGAGCTGGAGGCGTAACGGTCATGCGGCCAGGAGGAGAGAAGGTGTCTGAGGTTGGTTGGTGAAAATATTCCACTAGGCCAAAAGTACAACGTTGCGCAGTCATATCTATGGAGTACTCTGTAGAGGAGCTTGAGGACGAGTTGGAAGTGGTCAATGGTCGTGGGTTAGGGGTGAAGGAAGATATAGTGGAAGATATAGTGGAGGATAAGGCAGAGAGGAAACTCCCAGGGCTGTCTAGCTGCTCAACATCAAATTTGCGTGTTATCACACAGCGGTAGTGGTCACGAGAAAGGCACAAAGGTTGCAGGTTTGATAGCCGGTTTTAAGTCCCGGTGTACTCTTCCGGCCCCCTTCCTAGCCCCCTATAGAGAGCCGACAGGTGCTCACTTGAGGGATGCGGAGTCTGCTGTTCCCTCATCTCCCCACCGACAAATTGGCTCGGGTGTTGGTAGCAGCTGTGCGGCCGCGCCCTTCTAGACCCTAAATATCTTCCACGCCTTGGCCATATATTCTTGCTGTTGAGTGGAATCAAGCTCCAAGGAGGACCGCACAACTAGCAGGGTCTTCTGCTTGCTCAGGACACGTTCGTCGTTCATCCATCAACTCTAAGAGCCTGTCGTTGGCCCAATTCTTCTGTACAGGTGGTAGACTCCGCTCCATGCTACTGCCATAGTTGTTGCTGTTCGGATGGTAATCGCTTCCATCGGAGGGTAGAGGCAATAACTTTAATTAAATTTTGTTAAACCTTTAACTAACTCCGGTTAAACATCCCATTGATTCCAGTTAAAAGATGCTGTCAATGTTGAACTGAGTGACGCTGTAGGCACGCATGGCACTAGTGACAACCGCGATCTCTGGAAGCGGATTGTGGATCCCTGGTCCATGCTACAATTTACCGTGATAAATGTTTTCCTAAGACAACATGGGCAATCTGGCGTTGCATGCAGTGCTCTCCTGTAAACATAACATGCTTCATGCCATTTTCAATCAACCGCGCGAAGAGATATTTGGCCAGCTGTGGTGCAAGCCTATTCTGGAGTACCTTTGCCTCTATCCGCGGATCGTTGACCGAGCATGAAGACATCGCAGTCGAGCGCAGTTGCTGATGATCCCCAAATAATATGTACGCATGTGGGTTGTAACAGCTGAGGATGGGCCACATTGCCGGCTCAGTCCTGCGCGCAGCCTCATCAATGAGAATGAAGACTGGTTCAAATGCAGAGTACAATTTGAAACAGCCATCATCGAGCAAGGTGCACAGCCACATCTGTATCCTGAAGAACAACTCGACGAGGCTCTCCCAGCGCAGCCTTGAGCTTCTGACGAGGCACATAAACAATTCCAGTACAATCCTCACCGAAGCACAGGACACCCGATACTTAGTGTAAGAGGGTTTCGCGGCGTTCGCTCGCTCGCTCGCTCGCTCGCTATCGGGTCGGGAGCAGGTGTGTTGTTGAACCCTGAAGCGTCGGGCCGCTGCACCCATTCTGATGATATCTCCCCTACTCGAGCCGGATACGTTCCTAATCTATTCATGTTATTCCTCGGCGTATAAGAACTTCAAAAGGCTCCAAACCGAGTACATGTCTGGTACTAACCTTGCGCCAGTCACCTTGGGGAAGGATCAGCTTCGACTTCACATCATTGGAAATACCTGCATGTTTGCCCTCTTAAAAAATCCCGAACCACTGCATGTTCATGCAAGGGTGGTCTTGTCGCAACTAACTTGGTAGCGTGTGTTGCTCACTCCAAGCCTCAGCCACGAAAATCCAAGCAACCTCTACCGGTGTCGTGGAGCGGTTTGTTGGAGAACCATAACTACCAAATCTTTGCTGAGGAGAGGATCGCCGAGACAATCCACAGAAACCAGGGTGGAGATGCATGCTTGTATTTGACATAGCGACGATAGGACACAACAGTAAACTGGCTATGGACGGTTCTAGGCAAGCCAGGCAAGGCTGTCCGTGAGCGGTCAGGCGAGCGGGCCCGGTAGCATGTAAATATCTCATCTATACCAATAAGGTGATGCCGTTGTCACCCACCAATAATTTATTGTTGCCCAGATCGTGGGAAAAAGCAGGAGGCGAAGGAAGAGGGGGATTGCAGCAACGTCGTTTCATATCTTGTCGCAATCAGACACAATTAACCAACTTTTTTGAAATAAATAAAACGTTTGACTACCAAAATCACTCGAAGTAGCACTGTTTACCCGCCCCTGAGTGCCAAGGCGGGGCTTGGCCACGCCAGGGAGTTCGGGCCAAACCACGGGCCGAGTTGTTTCTCAAATAGACCCGAAGGCATTTTTGGAGTTTTTGATGGAGTTTTGAACCTTCCAAGATGCTTCTGCTCGCTCAACTTTTCCACGGCCTCTAATGGAATGCTTTAAAAATCAACGTATTCATCTCCCCACCACACTGGGAGAAGCACGATACGGGTGCGAGAGACGGGCAATGGTAGAAAGTTGACGCCGCGCCCTGCAGTGAGATCAAAACGTCCACGAGGTAGTCGGAAACCGGTTTGCACTCGAGGAATATTTTGGCCCATAGGTGTCCTATAGTAAACTCAACTCTCGGCCAGCTCGCCAGATGAGTTGTCTATAATATCACTCCAAAGGGCAACACCTTGCACTTATATGTTCCATATTGTGTCCAGAAGGTTGTCTTCGAGAGTCCAAATGCTTTGACGGGCTAACGGAAAAAATGTCTCGTATGTTCACTGCAGCACTGGTTGGTGTAGGTGGTGTATATCATATGAGTAACAGGGCGTCCTTTGGGTCCATAAATCAGAATATTCAAAAGCCGTTCTGGGGGGAACATATTTTGCTTTGACAAATATCACGGCTCTTGCTTCCGCCTATGCATATCCAAAATCTTCGTAATATCTGAGGGGATTGGCCTGCAATCCTTGCGGATGTCGTTTCCACGGGTCTTCTTGATCAGGGAAGTGACACGGTTGATCATGGTAATACGCTTCTGGGGTCTGTGCACCATGCATAGTCGCCCCAGGGCACCAAGTGATACAGCCTCTCAACCTGGAAACCGTGTCTCCATATTGCTCCGCGTCCTCCTCCGCCAAATCGTTCGCCCTCACCGTTAATGTATTCTCAAACGTACGTAAGGGACCCATCGTGTGAAAATGATTCTCGACCAACTGCTTCCGGATGTATCGACCAGCGCCACCCGCCGACTGCGCTCTTGACGCCATCCGCTAGAAAAGGTTGCCTAGGTTCGCTATTTGCTCTTCCAGCAAGGACAGCCTATCCGAATAGGCAATTTTGCCGTTTCCCAGCAGGTATCGCCTTCATTCTCTACCGAGCAATGAACAGAGCGCGCAGCAGCAGCATTGGGCACTTGCATAGTCCCGAGTACAGGCGGATGCACAGTAGGGGAGGCAGACGCTGGTGCGGGGGGAAGAAGAAGTTTCCCCCCCAGAGAATAACTATGACACCCATGACCTAGAGCTGCATGCGATAGTGAAATCATTCAAGCATTGGCGGCGCGTACTGTACGCCTCTTGTAGATGCCGTATTGGCTTTTGTACGCAACTGGGATGAGTTGCGTTGGCTTTGATAAGCACTAAACTAACAGCAACTTCTTCCCAATAGTCCCGGTCTATACGCGGAGAAGAAAAGCCATGAATTGATGATTCCAAGGATGTTAACTAGGGTCCACTAAGAAGATATTGGAGGTTCCGTAATTGGAATAGGTAGGGTAGGTACATGACAAGGCGCCGGGGCTTCGAAAGTACAACGTCCCCGCTGTCCATGTTGAAGAACAGAGCAAGTGTCAATGTTGAATGAGAGAAAAGTTCCGGCCGCCATCAGATTTATGGAATGGTGGAAACGTGCAACGACACCACTACCAGCTGACTGGTGAAGGCGATCCACAGACTCCTTGAGGCTGGTTGTATACAAGAAATGTTTTTGGATGTCTATTCCATGATGGTGGCCGTGGGTAGGTAGGAGCGAGTTCTGCGACGAGGCGGCACCTTCACCCATTTCTGGGCGCGTATCTTAGGAGTTGCGCGGTAGATCTTAACAGTCAAGACGAGTTCAGTCTCCGACAATAAAACGATCCCAAGAGCACAGAGCCATCGTCGCATATCGATTCGTTCCGCAGCAGCATAAGACCCGCACCCCATTGCACCAACAAAGCCGTAATGTTTTTAGGTTGTACACTCCACATAAATGAGGCATAACCACAAGGACACGGCATGTTCGGTGTCCATTGTCGTGATTCTTGGTTCGACTCGAGGTGACAAGGCACAATAGCACCAAGCGCACAGAACCGCCATCCCGAGACAGTTGGTTGGGACTGACATAGAAATGCAGAGGCCAGCCCACCGCCAAAGGCGATAACAACGGAAAAGTGTTATCAGGCCAATGTCTGCCTATGTTAAAGGGGTAGGAGCGTCTGGAGTTTCCGAGCGGGCGAGACGGGTAGGAAGCTCGTATTCCTTCGGTTTTTTTTTTTTTTCATGAAGGGCGGTATGCTCCTCGACACACCTTGTTGCACACGTCGGTAAAATAGATAAAGCCTCGAAGGGCAATGATCTCCCTGACAAGGGAAGACACAACAACCCGAAAATTTCTTGTTGGTTCTACAGGCGCGAATTTCCGTGGCACTCTGCGTGGCCTGGCAATTCCATGAACAGGCTTGCAGTGATTCTTGCTGCTTCTGGGCACGTCTTTGCACCAGAAAAATGTATCCTCATAACAGGGCATACACACAGCGCAGGGAACACAACTACACACCAGTTAGCATACACCCAAAAACACACAAAATTTCGAGAAAATTCAACACTCGAAACACTCTGCAAGCAAAAGCAGAGACAGAAGGAAGACAGAACCGATCCAGCAAGTATCCAGGGCATCCAAAGACATTCAAAGGTAAAGTCAACACATCCAGTGCGAAAATATCGATTCCCAGGAAGGAAAAACGTCCTCTTTAATTTTGGGTCGGTAGTCTTCGACGACGCGTTCTGCATGGCGTTCATCGATTTCAGTCGGGACGCTGCTCAGTGAGTGGTTTGTGTGGTGTGATAGGCAGGTCGACCAGCGCTGGGCTTATCAAGGATAAAAGAGCCATTGATGGAAAATGTAAATATTCCTCTGCTTGTCCTGACACTTCATTGCATCGCTAGCCGTGGTAGCATGTACGCCCCCCGATTCTTGGTTTTTAGTTCATGCTCAATCAACCACTGTGCGGATATTTTGTTGGCATATCTGCGAAACGTTTAATATTTAGGTATATTTATCTTCCTGGGATAAATAATCTGACCGGATGTTGAGAGCCTGATCCTTAGCTTTTTGGATCATCTCATCCTACTCCAACCAAACGAGCAGCTTCCACAAGATGACGGTGGTCTCGCTCTCGAGTGATAGCTCTTGACAAAAGGGTAATCTCATCGACCATCTTATCCAATTCTGCACTCGACATCGAAGAAAGGTCGCTGCAGAACACAATCAAAGTGGCTTTCACCAGGGGGCCGGAGGTGTGTGGGATTAGCATAGTGACTCCTAGGAGGGCAGAGGGTTCGCGGTGGAATTTGTTCCCCCAGGCCTCTGCAAAGTCCTCATCTTCAGTCCTAAAACAGGACGGCAGGGCTGTTGATATGGTACAACTGGTATATTCAAATATTAGAGAAACAGACGGCGAGATTCTGGATATATTTATCTGCTTGCTTACCCGACTTTCAATCTGTCGTTGCTTCTTTGCCAATCTAAGCAATCTCCTTGCATCATCAGCGAACTTTTTTCTCAACACCTGATGCAGAGGTGCCTATTACGCGTCTCATCACACAAGCATCCGACCGTATGTACTCCTCATTGTTTGCTATGCTTTCAGTTGAGTTGGATGTGGTCTTCTCAGAGGCATCCGTGGATCGAGAATTGCCTGGCACCTCAAGGTTGCTGAAACCCGCCGCGGCAGCCTTCCTTGTCATAGCAGCAAATGCACGCCGCCAACAATGTCGTTTTATAATCTGTTCTTCCATATCCGAACCTCTAATAGATAGGCGGTAGCTGAATATCAGATCGTTCCTCTGGCCCAGTCGATTGATCCGCAAGTACCCTTGTTTCTCATTGTTCCCCAAAGATTTCTATAAGAAACAACCCGAGATCACCCCAAGTAGCATGTCGGTGGTTAAATGCGCCAGCCAGCTGGATAAGATGGCGACTTCTACCGTCCAACGTCTTCTTTCCCTCTCCAGATAAAAATGCCGGGTTGTCTGTCATCCCTTAACGAATATGTCCACTGATTAAGGAAAGGTGTGTGTTCGAGCCAATTGACTTGAAATGAGCGAGTTGATAGCACTCCCCGCCAGTCGGGTGACAATAAAATAACATAGTGTGCTCGAACCACTATGAACCCTGTTCCTATTCCGGCCAGCGTGCTAATTGGCTGGTATGCAGTGGGCGCACCCTTTCACTCCACTTCTGCGCGGATTTAAACAACAAAAATCCCACAACAAAATAAACTTGCGTCCTGTCAAAGGGGAGTGGAACTCCAGACCTTCCAATTAGCCTGACCCATTCTAATCTCACTACAACGCATGACTTACCAGTTCACAGTCGTGGTAGACGCCAGCGCAACAGAAACAGCGCACATTGCCAGCTTTCTGCCAGCATTCCGCGGCGGGGTCCCAACCCAGCGCCCGAAAACAGCGCAAACACAGCACAGACGCAACGTCCCACCCAGGGGGCGGACCAGCAAGGGGCGCAGGCGGGGCAGGGGCAGTGGCAGCCGTGGGAGCCCCTTACGCGCTGCCCGCCACGCCGGCCCCCCTTTGTACCCCACATTCCCCGTCCAGCGGCCTCCACTCGTCGTTTCTGTGGTCGTAGACCACGGCGCCTTCTCCAACCGCATGGTTGTAACAGTACGAGTCAATCGGCGATGGTTCTCTTTCTTCGAATACCTCACATCGCGAGCGGGGGCGGGGGAGAAGTGAATTACCCCAACCATCTCCTGCATGCGGGGTGGGTGCGGGGGGGGCAGACACACGACGGGGCCGGCCGCGCCGCCAAGTTCGGATGATTCGGGGGCGACCGGGGTGATCGAGGCGGCGAACAGCGGCGCGAGCGCGGGGGGGGGCACGTGTATAACAACCCAAACCATCTCCTGCATGCGGAGGGCGGGGCGCGCAGATACACGACAGCGCACTCAAAACCATCGCCCAAAGAAACCACGCACGGCAATGATGCTGTTTAGGATCTGGATCCACTAACTTCTCCAGATCTTCGTTTATCTGATCTAGATCTTTGTTAAGAAGAGTCATTTCCTCATCATTCAATTCGCTTGCGATTGAGTTAGACTTGGCTGCAGGCTAAACACGAGCATGTATGAAGGATGACGTTGTCAAAATCGAGGGTCGGGCGGAATATATGGGCCGGCGAACATTTGTATTCTCAATGAGAAAAGAAAAATACGCAAAGACCGCCGATGCGGCGAGCAAGGGGTGGCAATCGAAACCAGCGAGGATCTATATATGCTCATTAGCTTAAAATTCATGCTTGTATCAATCTATGCTAACGAACTGAATCCAGCGCACAGTCTTCGCTGTTCATATTCACTGTCCAGTATGGCAATACATAAAAAAGAGGTCCAGCTAGCCTGTTCGAATTCTGAATCACAGACACTTCCTGCTCGAAGTTGCCTATAGCAGGGGCGACACGGCAGCGACTCAAACGATTTCTTCAGAGCAGCCCGAATTTGCGAGATGATCCTAAGATAATATTAGTAAACGTTATTGAAATATTAACGAATGTTGACAGACCTCCGTTTCCCCCCACTTGTCCAGAGAAAATGACTAAACGATCAATAGCCCACACTTCTCTTGAAGAGTTTCTTTCTGATAGTAACAGCAGCAGCAGCATTCTTATCGGTTGGCATTTTTTTCTTGTCAAAGAATCTTATCTTATCATTGCGTCAGTATCTTTTGTTGCCGGGTCCAAATCCCAGAAGCTAGGTTCCTGTGGTTTTTGTGACGCCGAGGGTCTTTGGAGTCATGGAGAACTGACTGGGCCGTCGAATATAGTGCCAATCGCTGGCTCAATGTTGATCGACGAGAATGGCTTCCATCAGGGCAGCAGCAAGGCAGCGTCTTCGCTCTCTTCATCGCTGTGTCTTGTGGCCTGTTCATCTTGCATACGTTAAAAATCGCTGCAAGGATTTCAACGACGCGATCAAGAACAGTGCCTGTCCTGGTGGCCACATTGCTATAACAGCAGTCAAGGTGAACAGAGGTCATCATGCTAGGCTTGCACATGCTCAGGGAACTATAGCTCAACACGACACACTTCATACGGAGGAGTGGTGGACCCCATTTACTCCCCTTTAGTATCTTCGTCCTCAATGACCTCTGTAAACGATCGCATTGTGCGTTTCGGTACAATGTTGTCGATTTCTGGGGTCACAATGAGGTTGGAATCGGCGATGCCGATGTCTCCACGCTAGATGAATCGCCGGGGAAGGGTAATAATACGGGCATCGTACGATGTGAACTCTAGATCGAGTCTCATGAAATCCTCATTGATATGGCGCCCGAGAGTTGAACCCTTGCCCTCGCTTGGTGAGCCTTAGGTATCCAGCTTCGATGTTGTTGCATATTTCTGTAATATCGCCAACATTGTCATGCTAATGTGTGCACTCCAGCCACTACAGCGGCGTGAGCAAATCCAGTGCCAGAGCGAGTCGAAATATGAAGATGTGGATCCACAGGAGAGCCAAAACCATCAAAACCTAAACTGAGATCATCATCCCCAAGGACAGCATCAGAAAGGGGGCCCCAGGAAAGTCCCGTCGGAGATTGTTCATCCGGTGTTGGGCATATGCAGCACTGTGTATATAGCTCATAACAGCAACCTTGAAGTGTTTCTTTCCCATCGTGTGATACCACTACCAGCTTATCTTGGTCATCTGGATGGACCCCCCACTGGTAGAAGAACGATGTCACATCCAGTACCGATATGTAGTCCTTGTTTTGCCTGCCAGCTTCTTTCAAGGTGCCTTCCCTCCAGTAGACATACAAACTGTGTGCTTTATTTTCTATATATAATTAGTTATCAGTAGAATTCTTTTTCAGCTATATATAGCACTGCAACTTACAATTGCGAGTGCGTATTTTCAGAGTATCTGTCATTTAAACACGTTGGAGAAGTATGGGTGAGTAATAATAGGGTTGTAGATCGAGTGGCAGTATCCAATAGCAAACAGAGTTGCAAGGCATCCGAAGACTTCTACCCAGAAACACGGTGTCTTTCGAATCCAACCTCTTCTTTTTTTGTACCATGATAGTCTTTCGTTCGGTGATAGGTGCATTTTATTTCAACAGCCAGCGCAAAAGTCAAGTCTTCTTCTTTTCTTCCCTTGTCTCTCCCCCTAAACCCATCATTCTAGCCATATGTTACTCCAGATTTTCACCATGTCCTCCAAATCCTCCTTAGGAAGTATAATATCTCTTTCTCCAAGCTCTGGGTATCTCAGAAAGAGATCCAGGATCACCAGACCCTCAGATACAGATAATTTCTGGTATTTTGCCTGAGAGACTGTTGGCTTCTTTGCCACTAGGGGATGAGGACTTACTGATGAACCGCCCATCTGCCACAGTCGACCCCCAGTGTTTTCCCCAAAAGAAAAATGGGCAAGGAGGAAAAAGGTATAAAGTGGAGAGTGTAATAATAACCTGGAGAAAAAAAGGGAAAGAGAAGAAGGAGAAAATAGAGTCGGCAGGAGTGGCTTCAGTGATCACTTTGGTATGCTTTATAGTCGAGATCAGGCGCTTGTCAACAGCTCTGTGCCCAGCTTTGGCTTTAGCAGCTGCATTCTCCATCCTAGTCATGTCTTCCAACAACATAAAGAGCTGCTTGAACACAGGAGTAGGCGACGTTCAATCGGTTACCCTCACACAAGGCTCGCAAAGTTCTAGTGATAGTAAGATCCAGGAATACAATCATTGCCTCGCTACCTTGGAAGCCATCGATCTTGCAGACCATCATATTTGAGATTCCCTTGGGTGAGCTCGGTGCATGGCATGGATCCATCTTCACAAGCTTCTTCTCACCTCGTGCGAGTTCGAGCCGTCTTTTCGCATTCTTTTTCAATGTCGATGACAAAGCTTAGAGATAACAATATCCCTTTCTTTTATTCTCTAGGTATCTCAGAAAGAGACCCCTGAATGGGATCACTAGATCCCCAGATGTGGAGAGTCTCTGGTACTTTGCGCGAGTGACTGTTACTGCCTGTACAACCAGAGGACAAGGATGTACCGATGAGCCACCCATCTTCCACAGCTCGAAATGTAATTTGTGGCCGGTTTCACACACACAGATAGATGGTAATCCAATAATCAGCGAGTGTTGACATCCATGTGTACGCAGCCCGATATGTTAGAAAGGGAAAGATATCAATCGATGTCCAGCTAGTGTAAGCCACACACAATAGGGGCTCATACAACATGAATACCCCATCCAGAGCGCAGTAGAAGTGAGTATCGATGTCATCTAAATCAGCATACGATAAACCACACACCAGCAATCATCGAACATCCACATGTGCGCCAACCTCATATATAAGAAGCGCGATATGCGACCAGACGTCCATGTCGTAGATGCCACACCACAAAAAGGGGCCAAAACCCAATGGATGGGCTGTCTGTGTATTTCAAGCCCACGTCGAACAAGAAGAAACAGAATCATATAACAAGCCCGACAGCCTGATAGGAGTTCGAATTGGGGGGGAAAACAGAGCCAAACCAGCAAGGATGGGAGTGTATATATCGATGTAATAATTTGGTAAGTGTGTGATGGTATAGGTGTATTTGTGGATGGTACCATGAATATATATGGCACATAGGTATGGGAGGGATATATGTTGATGATTTGATATGTGTCGATGATATAAGGATGCAATTGACCATCAACCATAGATGGGACATGTTATGCGATAGATATATATCGATGATATAAGGAAGGGATGATCAAGCTTCAACATAGATGGAAGGAAGAGTCAAGCATCCTAACATAGGAGGAAGGAACAACCAATCATGCACATCATACACGGGAGCCAGCATAAGGAAAGAAATGACAAGAACAAGAAAGGATAGTCAAAGAAGCAGGAGAAGGAAAAGGAAAAAGAAATCAAGGTCGAACCAGCGACAAGGGGCGGGAGGGGAGGGGAGGTATAAAATGACAAAGACGAAATGGAAGGCAAAGAAAACCCAGACTCTGGCCTTCCTTGATGATAAGAAGAAGAAAAAGAAAAGGAAGAGGAAGAGGAAGAAGAAAGACTCTGGCCGGGAAAAATCCAGATATTTATACCCCTAGGGAGAGGGGCCTTGGACCATTGAATTCCCATGCATCCATTCCATTCCGACTGCGCAAAAGGGAAGGGAATGGAATGTAGGAATCCACTGGAATGCTGCGTTTATTGAATCCGCGCACCACAACGCGTCAGTAACTGCGCGGATGGCGGGGAGGCATTGAATATCTTCCCCCTTTCCTACTGTGAAAGGTCCCTGCCACGCGGCTAGAATGCTATAGGCTCTTCCGCGCGTGATAGAGAAAACAAAAGGGGGAATTAACTCCCTCCCCCTCCCATCACGCAGGTATGCATGTATGTATGACTCAAAAGCCCCTGACTCCCACTCACTCATGAATTACCTCGCGCAAAATGTGCTCTTTGTGAAACGCCCCCATCGAGCATATTGCGATGAATATCTCCCGCACCAGTAGCCCACACACACACACACGTAGCCACGATGGGAGAATTAACTCCACCCCTTCCCATCTGGCAGAGATCCATCCTTGTATGACTCAAAAGAACTCCCCACCTCTCACTCACCGACTAATTTGCTTCCCCCCCCCCCTCCCTCCTCTAGCGTAAAAATTATGCCTTGCGGTGAAAAAGACTGCTGTCCCAAGCGAAGGGGAAAAAAATCGCGATGGAATATATACCCCCCTCGCGCGCAAACAGTCCACGTACGAGTCCACAGCGGGGGGAGATGAAACTCGATGGAGAGAAGACATAGGAACTCCCATTCTGCATTGGGGGGGTATTAAGCCAAAAGTTTCCCGCTCAGAAAGGATATATAATAGATATATACGTCGCGACAGTTTCTGCGTCTCAGTCAGTAAAAAAGTACTTCCACACATACCGCCACACTGCTAAAGAAAGAAAAAAAACAGCAAAAACACAGCAAAGAAAGGAAAATCATCAATCCAACCTATCTATCCCATCATGCTCTGTACAGTATTCCCATGTACTGTTTCAACAAACCCTCCCTCTCTCTCTCTCTCTCGCTCAAAAAAAAAAAAAA